>BGPR01002266.1:0-35638 GCA_013235015.1 Araneus ventricosus | reverse complement strand
CTTGCAAGCCACAAATTTTGTATGAATGATGGTAAAAATGCACATTTGCACACAGGTATGTTAATTCGAGGAAACACAAAATAAAACAGCTTCTATCTGTATTCATTCTTCCATCTTTACTAATAATAAAGGAGAATATGTGTCTCTGTGTGTGTATTTTGGCGCTGTACAGAGGAAATCGCGAACACAGAGCTGCGAAATTTGGCACAAACATACTTTGGAAGGTAGAAATGTGCACATCGGAGCCATTTTCTGGAAATTTTAACTACAATTTTAATTAATTAAAAAATAAGCCACATTTTGGCATTTTTCCGTGAAAAATTCAAAAAATATTTTAGCGCTAAAATGATTTTTACGCCATCTGAAAATTCATAAAATTATTTTTTCAATGATATCATTTAAATGGCCGTAAAATTATTTTTCTAATTTTAATAAATATTTAAATATTAGCCGCCTTCGGCGACCAGCTTGTTCGCCGGGAATACAATTTCAAATGAATCTCTTATGCATAATTTTATATTTCTGGTTCCCTTAACAAAGTAATTTTTAACTTCAAATTGCGATAGACATTTAACTTGCGTTCTTTTCGTATCCGACTTTACTTTCTTATTCCTTACAAACAAAACAGCTCTCTTAAACGTATTGCAAAGTACATTACTGATGAGTATTGAAAAGTATTGATCTGCATTTTATGTCAACATTTTAGTCAGTCATTTTGTGTAATACATTTAGAAAGTAATTATATTTGGATATTTTTTCTGCAATACGCAAGAAGTGTACAAAAAATATTTTGCGGAAATTAATCAATTGTAATGAATTTAAAATACCACCTTTACCTTTATCACGAAAAGGTTTTATACTTAATTCAGAAAATCATTCATGTTGCTTCAACCGCTGTTTTCCTACTGATTGCGAAATGAACTTTTTAAATCCTTTCCTTCTAACCGCAAATGACCAACAATGGCTGCCCTTTCATTGTTTACAAATGACCGCTTGGGGGGTTTCCCTCCTCCCCTCCACTTCGGGCTCTCAAGCGACCGAATTCATTCTCTATCCGGGCTCAAGACCTGTTTGCTCCCGTCCTGCCTTTGATCGAAAAGAGAAACTGTCTCCTTGAGCGACCTTGACCGCAGTTAATGGCAATTTTAAGCATTGTAAAATTAAAAGTAATTATCCCACATTACTCATACTAATATCATTGGAAAAGTAATTTTTTACACTTTCAGATGGTGAATGATTTATGTGCTGTAATATGTTCTCAAGTTATTGAGGAAAAACGCCAAAATTTTGCTTAATTTTTAATTAATTAAAATTTCAGAAAAAGGGCTCCGAGTTGCACATTCCCACCCTCCAAAGTATGTTTGTGCCAAATTTCGTAGGTCTAGGTCCAGCGGTCTGACCTGTAGAACGCCAACAGACAGACAGACATTCTCCTTTATTATTAGTAGACATAGAGATATATTTTAGGCATAATTTACATCAATGCTTTTCATTGTTACAATGAAATTTAAATCGTTTTCATTTGAATACGTTAATATTTCTTTTAAACAAATGTTTAATTGCGTATTTCTCTTTCATTTTGAAAGCTAGGGTGATATCTTAATGGTATTTACTTTCTTTTTAATTTCATCGGTTTTTCTGTGAAATTTGTACACAAAGTTCTCTAAGACAGTAAGTGTATTAAAAAATACATCCATCCAGCTGAATGGTTATGGTTGCTAAGTTTTAACTCTTTTTATCAGCATATTTTAATCGAGCTAACACGATGCTGGACGTAAAATGTACCACGCCATTTTAATGTTGAATTCAAATGCATATTTTGGATGAGGAATAAAAAAGTGAAATTGACGCTGACAACGTGCAATTAGATCTTATAGGACACGAACAGTTATTTGACTCCATTCATGTAGACAGTGAATAGAACAGGTGCAAGGCTACTAGTTTAGTTTTCAGCAGTCAAAATTATTAGAACGCTACAGAAAATTTTGCACACTTTATCACAAAAAATAAATTTATTTATTTATATCTCAAATATATTAATTTTATTATTCATTCAATCGTATTCATTAGAAAAAACTTCAAATATCTCAACTTTATCTCGAAATAAGTCAGAATTGGAACATTTTCATAAAACTCTAAATTATGTGTTGTTCAAAATTAATCGAAAGGTCAAAAGCTTACAAAGAAAAAAATAACATAATTTTTAAGAATAAAATATTGGTGCTTAATGTTTGTATGGGCCTTCTTTGGCCTCAAACACTGCTTTCAGTCTTTGCTTCAGGCAATTAACCAGCTTCTGTGTTGCCTCTTGGTTGATACTGCGCCATTCATTTTTGATCGTCTCAAACAATTGATTTTTATTTCTGCCCTCTTCAAAAGAGAATTTCCGATTCAAAACTGACATAAATTTTAGACGGGATTAAGGTCTGGTCTTTGTAGTAGCCAATCCAGTATCTTAATCTTGTTTTCTGAGGAACAATCTTTGGAAATCTTTGACGTGTGTTTTTTGCCATTATCTCTTTGAAAGATGTACCGTCGACCCACGCTCAAATTTCTGGTGGATTTCTTCAGATTTTGGGGTATGATATTGACATACATACTTACAGTAATTTTACCGCTGATTATCGCAATTTCACCAACACTTTTAGAGGGAAACAACCCCATATCATCCCATTACCATCTGATAGGTAGGTCTATATCTCTGTAGGATATTCATAATTTTCAGAGCCTCACCTGACCGTCCTCACACTCTTTTATGTTATTTTTTACCCAAAAAGATCATATTTGCTTCCGTATGACCCTAAAACACTGTCCCAGAATTGTGAAGTCTTCCAAATATTCTCTATTGTAAAGGCCAGACACATTGTCTTGTTTTGTTTTACGGTGTATTGAGATGTACGGTCTTTTTCTTCGGATAAAACTTATCAACTCTAAGTGTTTGATTACAAGGCAAGCTGTTAGGGCTGACACAAGTCTTTCACTAACTCTCTTGACGATATGTCGTTCTTTTTCTGTGCAAATCTTACATTCATGGAGTCTTTTCTTGTAGTTCTTTTCGATTTTCTTACTCGCCCTCCCTTGTTTTCTCTGAATCCTGTCTCTCATACTTCTTGCACAAATAGTAGATACCCAACATCGGCAATTTATACTTTTTTGCTAGGTGATAGCTAGGTTTTCATATGATACCCCATCTTTCCGATATTCATTGTTGCGGTGGCGAAGATCAAAAGAGATCTTTTGGCTCTTGAGCATTGCTTCTGGCTTGATTGCTTCATAGAGCCAAAAAATAAATTACCAAATAAATGAATGTGTTAAAATTATCAAAATTTATAAAAATGAAAACAAATCCAATTCGTACTCACTTAAATATAATCTTCGTCATCAGTCATTCAAATAATTTTTAACACCTAGAATATACTGCTTAAAGCAATAATTCTTTCTAAGAAGTAGACATATTTCATGAAATAACTAAAATTTACATCCACTTATGGAGGATGAAATAAGACACTATAAAATCAAAACAAGATTTCAAATTATCAAGTTTTTAAAAGAAACGATGAAATTTTAACAGTCTGATCTAAGCATTTTGAATAGTACTGTAGTTATATTAACATTCAGTTTTGAAGCAGCACCAAGGCTATTTTGGGGAGGACCTCGTAATTTTGAGCCTCGGTCAATTGACGAGGGCGTCGACTGAGCTGGCACACCCTCTCTAAATTTCCGCACCACAACAACGGGAGGACTCAGGCCCCTACGTATGGTTTATCGTACAACAGGCCCAATACATGAAGGATCTTCGGTGAAATCGGGTTTCGAGCCTGGAATCCTCCGACCCCAAGACCTTACCACTAGACCACCGCCAAGGTTACTAAAAGTACCCATGTTAAATGTCTATCATGATTTGAAGTTTAAAATTACTTTGTTAAGGAAACCATGGATATCAAATTATGCATTCAATTCTAACTATATCCCCTACGAGCAATCTGGTCGCCGAAGGCGGCTAATAGTAAAATAAGTTCCGGAACTTTTCGAATGTAATAGTACAAACAACATATGTATACACATATGGGATACAATTTGGCGATATAACAATGGAGATTAAAATATGTTCTAAAATATTTTCCCTGCATTTAATGGAACTCATTCATAGGTTCTTTTGATATAAACTTGACTGTTTCGCCGTCTCTTTAATTATATTTTTATTATTGATCTGTAGATGGGAAAAATTAAACATGAAAGCTATTCAATACCGTTCCTGATCTAATTTTACTAGCAGCTTTTAAAAAGGTATTTCTTTTCTGATTCGGATGTCTGTTGAAAGTTTTCAAAAAACAACCAAGTGTCATTGACATGGAACGTATTGAGAAAAAAATCTTTTAGAATGCTTTTTGAAAGCCAAATCGAAAGACAAATTATTTTTTAGAAAAACTTCAGTTATTATTAAGAGCTGGAAGCTTTGTACTACAGGAAAAAGTAATCAACCCATTACCTTCATCATAATTATTAGTCTCTTTTAGTGCTATCATTTTTTCAATCAATTTCTTTAGAACATTTAGAGATCAAAGAATAAAATCTCCGCCATTATCGTCTGAAGCAATTAGAGTTTAATGTTTACGTTAATTAATTAAGGTTGAAGAGGAAACTAATAATCAACTATTAAAGCTTTTTTCTGGGGGTTAGATTTGCAAAGAACAATTTAAAGACATTACGAACTTTTGTGCATGGAATGGAAAAATGTTCAGCTATAAAGAAAGTAATCCGAAGTTGAAATTTTTCTTTGGTTCTTTATAAATAACAAATGTTTACAGACGCTATCTTTTAAGCGTATTTGAAAAAAGATGAATGCTATTTTAAGAGATGATAGCGCTGACATAAATTCGGGGCATTGGTTTCAACTATTTTATCGTTGTAAAATGCTTAGATAATAGCACTGTGGTGGACAGATAACATTATGAAAGTATAAAACATGGGAAAAGGAATCTATTGGTATTAGTGCTGTAACTTTTCCAGGAAAACCTTTCATTCCTTTCTTTTATTTTATTTTTCGACTAATTGTTGTACCTGGCATTGCTAGGGATGAAAATATTTTCATGGTAATATTTTTAATGTAAAAAACACTTTCATATAAAATATTATAATACATAAAATTCTCTTATTGTCTTAAACGTTTTTTAAAAATTTAAATGAAAATATCATTCGAACCAAACGATTTTTACGAACCGTCGAAACTAATTTTCTACAGCCGTTATTAGTAATTTTTAAAGAAAGGCATACAATTTAATGAAATTTTGTATGTGTCAACTCGGAATCCAATAAATAGAATGATTTAACACTTAATATTTGAATTCAATAGGAATGGCAGCACTAAATATTAAATAGTTTTTTCTTACAGATGGAAACATAGTTTTTAATTAATAAAAATTGATTTTTAATTAACTATCACCTAACCTTAACTAAAGAAAACCTATTCAGTTGTTTCGATTTTTATTTTTATTATTTTTAGCGTATTTAGGCGTGTAACAAATGCACTTGCGCAGTAAGAACAGCGCCACCTATGGTGGTAGTTTTCAGTCTCAGTTTTATGACTGTGAATTGACGGAGTGAAGAATGTAAAATGCCCTCATCCTAAAAAACCTTTATAATTGTTAGAATTGCTGTAAATATGTAGTGTATGTGTGTTAATGTTCGTGCTTAGTGTTTGTAATAAATTTTAAATGTTTCAAAAAGCTGGCCTTGTTATTTTGGCTTCCAAATCGGAGTCAAACACTTAGACACGCTTCTACAAAAAATGTGGCGCCCCACGTTGGGTGCTGTAGTGTCATATAAAAATGCAGCCGAGAAATTAGGCAAATTTTCTTTTAAATTGCCTAATTTCCTAATTTTGCCTTTTTCCTAATTTAATGACACACACAGGACTAGCATAACGTAAATAAACAAACACACAAATACATTAAACATAAAAGACAAGAAAACTATACATTACAATTTCTTATACTTCGAGTCATGGCCACACAAAATCATAACAGCCTCTTCATTCTCAAACATAAACAACCACTCTCACTAATGTCCGACAGCCAACTGAAATGTTTACAGGAGAGTCTTGTGCCGCGCCATCTACAGCAGGCAACAGCAACTATATTGTCAGTTCCTTACAGTGCCCTTATTTTTGTAACCGAGAGTGTCTTCATTAGATGAATAAAAGTGAAACATTAACATTTAAAATTCTTTACTTACTTAAACATAGTAATAGGCACACAAAATTATAAAAACACTTAATATTGAAAAATAAGTAAACAATTTAAGAAAGAAAATGTTTAACAGGGATATTTGAAATGTAAAAAGAGTCAACCTAACAGGGCAAAATCCACCGAGTCTCTGCCAATTTTTGGTAGTGTCCGATAGGTTGACAGAGAGACGTGTTGTGTTGGTGTACGCCTGTATGTCGGCGTTACAGGAGTTTGAATTTTATTTATATAGTTAATGGGTTTCATAGTGTAAGGTTGAAAAGCTTTGCACGCGTTTGGAGAGCATCCCAATCTCTCACATCATATTAATTCTGTAAAATTTCCCAGAGTATGTCGCGGAGTTTCATGAGTTTAATATTTGCAAACGATTAACGCATGTTTTTTAACGGCGAAATATTTGTGGATGTAGATGCATTATGTTATATGTTTGGATACCCTACCATTTTGAATAGATTGGTGAAATTCTTTAAACTAAAAAGATCAGATATCCCGGATTAGCCTGGACAATAGCGAATTTCGACTCTTTGCTCCAGGTTTGTCGCAAATTTCTATTTAATGTCCCGATTTGTCCAAAGTTTTACCTATCAGTAAATAATTGATATTAAGAATAGATTTAATAGATATATAAGTTGTAAAACAGTTAGTTTCTGCAAAAATTCTCCACCTCAAGTTTTACTCTAGATGAACTAGGGATACCCTTCTATGACCCATATGGATAAATCATCCTAAAGTAAAAATAGTTTAAATGATAGCAAAATGTATTTCTTAATATCGTTCTTGTATTTTTTAAAATAATTTTTAATAGTTAACTATTTTGAGATTGAACGTGTTAGAACTTGTTTTATCATATTCGATATCGTTTATGTGTTTATCAATTTTTGGACTTGGGCCAATAACGTCCTCCTCTCAGCTAACATTAGTATCCCGAGTAGCATACTGTTACGAAGTTGTAAAGTTGTTTCCCTAACATGGAAATCTTGGCGACAAACTTGGCGATAGAGTTGGCGACTTTGGGAACAAAAGGAATTTTCTAGAGAAATCCTGAACTGACGTCCTATTTCTACTGGCAGCCAGTAATTTCAAGAACCTTTCAGAAATTAGATCATTTCCTATGTAATGACTTCACTTCCTGTTGAAAAAGTATAAAAGCAAGCTCTCATACCAAGAGTAGTCAGTTGGACTGTGATCAGCAAAGAAGCTGGTGAACTGAGAAACATTCGGGTGACAGAGATTTATTGATAATCTCTACTGTTAATTTATACAAGTGCAGTTCCGTTCTGTTACCTGTGCTATGTTAGTGTTTTGCTGAAATCTTCGAGGAATAAAGTATTTTTTTTATTATTATCCTGCTTGTTAATCTGTATTCATGGACACCCACAATACACTTTTGTCCCAATTCTCTGGGTCTACAGCAGAGATAGGTAACTTTTTCTTTGTTCAGATCTATTTTTAGAATTATATTTACCAAAATAATATTTAAGGAGCCAAAAGTCAGCAACTTGAATTCTGAAAATACATTTTTGAAAATTCAGAATAAAATATGTTTGTTGTTGTTAAAATGACTTTATTTTTGCTTTGCTCAAAGGTTTAGTAAAAAAATACACCGCAATTCAAAATTCAATTATTTATCACCAATGTTACAATAGTTGTAATTATAAAATATAATTATTAAAGTAAAAAAATTTATTTTAAACGTTCTTATAAATATAATGTCACTTTTCTTTCGTCAAGTAGTTTGCGGGGATTTCAAATAAATTATAATATATTTAATTTATACAGATAATAAAATTCCAATACAGTAAAGCACTGTTTGTACATTTCTCATTTATACGTCGTTTACATTTATACGTCGTTCCAGCACAGTCCCGATTCATTCGTATTCATTGCAATGATAAAGTACTTCATTTATACGACGCAAAGCTTCGGTTATACGTCGTTTTTCCTCCTCTAAAATGTGAAAAATTCCTCCTTTCTAATATGTGAACTGTGATACTGATATCACGATTTCGAAATTATTCACAATTAATGAATTAATAAAGACAAATTATCTGGTGTTAATTTAAGAGATGATGAAGTTATTCCACCTTTCTTTAAAGACGCAATGGACTCCATTGAAAAAATCTGAACTCATTTCTTTTGTCAAAAAAATAGTGAAAAAATATTCAATGCATTTAATTCGATTCATAATGATGTACTTAATACTCACAGACAATCAGCTCGTCAGACGAAGGCTAAAGATTTTCGCAATTAAACTCCTACTGAATGCGCATAAATCGTATAAGATATTGTTACAAAAATTGTTCTGTGGGTCTATGGTATAAAAAGTCCAACAAGAATGAAGTGAATGAAAATTTCTCAAATACGCAGGAAAACACGTAGCACAGGTAACAGGAAAAAATAGATCTTGCACAGATTAGCAACGTAAACAGACAACAATTCACAGGTAATAACAATTCAGCACTTTGAGATTTAGCAACACAAACAGTCACCAAATCACTAATAACGACAATAACAGCACTTTCAATAGCGCTCAGCTAACCAGCTTTCTAGCTCACACTGTAGACGAAACTCCAAAGTCGTTCCAGTCGATCAACACAACCCTCTCTGATCCAAGCGCGGCCCTTATATACTCTCCCCCGATAGGCCGTGACGTCACATGAAGTTTTCTCGTACATTCAAGAGCATTTTCTTTCCTAATAGAGATATCGAGAAAAGGGTCGCATTTTCTGGAATCATCGATTTGTCGCCAAGGTCAGGGGTTCAGGCCCGGCCATCCCATACTTACCCTTGTAAAACTCTCTTCCCAAACATAAGACTAGTGATGCAGGAAAGCGACATTACACTTTTGCAACAATATGTATAATTAATACTCAAGATATGCAATAAACGTATGATTTTTCACACTTTTTTGATAAATGTTTAGTTTTAAATTATAATTATTGATTTCCATGCTATGTAGTATTATACTAGCATTATCTCAAAGCACCTAAAACTTAATACTTTTAAATGAATTTCCATTAGTATCATTAGATTTGTAATAACCAGTTGTTTATTGAAATTTCGATTATACATCTTTTCATTTATACGTTGTTTTAATTCACTCCTATGGAAGATTTATAGACAATGCTTTACTGTGTGTTACAAAATTACAATTAAAGTCTCGCCTTTACCAAAAGGATTAAATGTTTAATTTTTTAATGAATACTTAGTTCTTTCTAGATTTTTGATAACAAGAAATTTGAAATACCTTTAGAAATAACGATTGTTATATTCGAAAATTCTGTTTGGAAGAAATCCTTCGGCTCCTAAAGTCGAAGCTAAGAAGTTTTTTGTTCACTATTTATATAAGGTCTTTGCTGATAGTAAATCATTCTGGAAATTTCGGACAATTTATTCTACTCAAATTTGTTTGCCAAAAATAATCTCAGATACGTATGAATAGTTACGACGCATTTATTAAATACATACAAAAGGACACAATTAAAAGTCTATTGAAGAAATTCGCTTTTGTGGCTTTGGTTGAGTGGAGGAACAGTTAGTAAATTAAAACTGTAGAAAATCTAGGAAAAAAATTTGCTGCAAATCTGAATGGAAGAGTTACCGGACTGAACTAAAAAAATTTACAAAATTGGCATTTTAACATAATAATGATATTAGGCTTACATATTATCTATAAAATGCCTGATGCGGAAATCGTTCATAAAAAAAGAAAGAAATTAATTCTATTAACAGTTGTTATATAGACAAAAACTCTTTCTGCAAATTACGTGATATAAAATTCTTACTCACAGAAATCAATGGCTGATGCAATCAAGCAAGACGAAGACAAGATAGACGAATCAAACCTAATAAATTATCGTTACAATGTTTCGGACTGCAGATTCGGAATTGTTTCTTTTTAAAATACATGAAGAGATTGCGACATGGTAAAACATAGTGCGAAAAAAGTAACAGCAGCAAACTTCTAGGGTTCCTTCACTTTTTTTATCGATGGTCGCTTCCATGATTCCCTGTCTTTCCCAGAGATTTCTTTCCTTTACAATGAATCTATTTCTTTAGGCGACAATTTTCTTCGATTAAATCGACGGCATTCTTTAAAGCTTTCTTGTAGACACTTTTTTCCTTAAGCGGAAACCATTGTGAAAGTCATTCAAGTTTTCTATTTGGAAGAAATATCTCCGAAACATGCTTTAAGCCGAGAACTATTGGAACTCTCTTTACTTCATTAAAAACTAAAATTCCGCTTTTATAAATTCATTTTGAACAAAATTCGTGGCAATCGAACTGTGGCAATTCGTGGCAACGAGGCCGTTGCAACGAAGTTTGTGTCAACAAACATCTCTATTTCGATTTTTTTTATTCTTCATCACATATGCATTTTGCTCCAGCCCTAATAAAAAAATTATCCCATGTACTTACCGGACAACATTATTTATTCCAAATCAATCTCTCCAAAACGTAGTCAATCCAAGCGTCGCTTTATTCAACGATTACATACACTATATGATCAAAAGTATCCGGGAAGAACTTACGAATTTACACATTTTTTCTAATTTCTCCAGAAAGGCTGGATGAACTGCGCTTGAATTTCGCCCATGTGATGAATAGGCTTCATCTCACATTTTACGGCGAAAAAAATAATTTATGGGAAACCTCATCATTTTGTTTCTCTTAGAGAGAAACAGAAATTCTCCTCATTGCAATGCTGATATCTTTCTAAATCTTAATGGTATTCAAATGTAATTTTTTATATAAGTTGCCCTATATATCTAGCTTTCAAACTGTAAAATAAAAATAACGATACGTCTCGCACATGCGCAGTAAAAAAATTATCTACTACTTATAATTCATATTTCCTTTAATATTAAAAGTATTTAATTCAAATTTTAATACAGGTAGTCTCTAACATATTGTCGAGTATTCTGTAAATTTTGTATAATTTGGTTGAAAGCAAATTATAACCAAAAGCAATGCGGGAAAATTTGGGATTTTTTAAGAAATCCTTTATATCTTCCAGAATATACGTGCTAATTTTACGAAAATACAAGTAAGTATTGAGCATATTAAGCAAAACCATTGATGAAATTTGCAAACCATTATCAACTTTCTGGTGACGGGTGAGCTTAAATCCCTTTTCGTCTCCAACAATTTGTATTCGATCCCCTAAATGTCCTCGTGATCAAATCTTCACCCTAAAATGTGAGTTCTAGATTATTCATCACATGTTCAAAATCCAAGTGCAGTTCCTCGAGCCATTCCAGAGAAATTCGAAAAACTGTGTAAATCCGAAAGTGTCTGGATACTTTTGATCATATAGTGTTTTACTATGAATTTCGAGAAATCCAAATGGAATTGCAGAGAATCTAGTTATCTAGGTAGCTTATTTTTCAGGAAGCATATTTGGAAAAGTCTACCAAGAAAACCAAATTCCAAAAAATGTAGCACAATTGATCTTATACAATTCCTTTCTATCTTCTTAAGCCATGGATACAATTCTGATATTTCTTATATTATATACCTGAGTTATTTCTTTTTCGTTTAATCAAAGGCTATTCCATTTTCTGAGGAGGTGATCTTAGATTTAATATATGACAACATTTTAGTTTTATTGAAGATATTTTTATTAATTAACGTGTTCTTAATGTACTTAAGTAATTCTTAATATTTTTTAAAAATTAACGTGTAAGATTTGAAAAATATTCTTTTTTATTTGTAAGCAATGTCTCCCGAGCATGATGTATCGCAAGAAATATTGGAATTGCCTTTCCTCCATCAAAAACTAAAATTCTACTTTTATAAATTCACTTTGAACAAACAATCGTAGCAATAAAATTCCCTCGTTCCGACAAAGGTTGTGTCAACAAACATCTAAAATTCGATTTTTTTGATTGTTCATTATTTGTATTTTTTATTCCAGCCTTGATAAAAAAGAATGAACCCGGATACTTACTGAGCTGTTTCGTTTGTTTTCGAAATCTTGAGGGGGAATCTTTTCTTTGGTCACACTCGTGTTGATGGAGTCACGTATTTTGTGAGACGAAATTTCTAGTGCTGAGCCTCCTTTCGTTTAAGTTTAAAACTTAATACAACAAGAGTTTTTCAAAGAATGTTTCTCTTATCTAGATCAAAGAATGGAGAAGAAGCGATACTTCAAATGAAGAAACATATTTCTTGCTGCGTGATGTTTTCTCGTACAATTTTGTTGTCGCTGTTGTAATATGGCTGTAGCAAATGTTCGATGTAGCAGTAAGGGAAAATCCTTGCACAGAAAATTATATGAAGATATATTTTTTGCCTTGGATTCGAAGTTCCTTTTAAGCTAGAAAATTATTTATCTAACAATTTAGTAAACTACAATAGATTTTTAAGCATTCCTCAAAATGAATTTTTAAAAGAGTTTTGTTGTTAAATTTGGCTTCTCTCTCTTTCTGTTTCTGGTATTCCTTAAGAACTTTTATAAATTGCAAATATATCTTCTTATTTTAAATTTGTTGTCTTTAAATTGTATACTGTATTTTTTGCTTGTTTGTTTTAATCCTTTATACGGCCATTTTTTCTAGTAGTGGTATAATAAAATAACTTTGGTATTGAGATTAATTTAAGAAAAGAAATTCATTTAGCTTATTGGATGACATTACTTTTTGTTAATTAATTTTATTAAATAATAATTAATTTTCAAGTCAAGACACTTCGTTATGGTTTGAGATAAGAAATTAGAATATCCAGATTTTTGTTCTGTCGAAAGATTTGGCGAGAACTTACGCCAACTTTAAAAAATGCCTTTAAAAATTGATGTATTTTGTGGGAAATATATCCCCACGGCCTTAGAAAGGGTTAAAATACATACTTATTAACGGAGATTTATTTTCATTTCTATGCTGGGCCACCGTCGCATCTAAAGACAATATTCGCCAAAGTTGCTTTTGCTTTCACTGCATCTGCAGTCTCAACGCTGAGGCTATGGAAATAAAAAGTCGTCACACGGGTGATCAAATGAATTAGGTTGGTGTTCTACGATGGGGTTACAGTGCTTGGCTAAAATTGCCTTGATACCCATTGGATAGTGGACTGGGCATTGTCCATTGATGATTTGTTTCTCGACAGATCAGTTCGTTTTCAGGTACCCAATCAATGCACAAAAACCTTCTGTTGTCGACTTGATTGGTGATAAGACTCTTCTCAACCCTCTTTGAAACTCTAAAACCAGTCAAAAACTTGTATAAGCGGCAAGCACTCATCTATGTACCATTGTTGCAAAAGCGAATAGGTTTTGTCGCCGATCTGCCAACCATTGTTGCAAAAGCGAATAGTTTTTGTCGCCGATCTGCCAAGTTTAAAGAGAAATTTCACATTAACATGCTGCTCCTTCTGAGCATTGAGCCTTTTTTCTGAAGTGGCGTACATGAATGAATCACTTTTGAAACTGAACATTCACGATCAGTCCAGACAGTTCAGATTTGGTCGCACCTCTCCAAAACCGGCGCCAAGGCGAAATACCGATGAGAATTGGAGTGTTGTGATAGAAAATTTTGAAAATCAACTCACTTGAAATTCATTTCGAATTCTTGGATATAAAAACTGAAAACCGACCGTGGGGGAGGGCAAGTGAGGCTCTCTCGTGAAAGCGAAAACCAAAAATACACTGCGGAGTCCCGTTTTAAAAGCGAGGGGAGGAGTAGGCGCAGTAGCCATAGGGGATAGGAGTGCCCTTAATTAATGGGTTTACGGTTTGCACGGTCCGGCGCGTGAATGGTTGGGCCTACCTAAATGGATGGGCTGAAAATTGGAGTGGTATGCTGAACCCCATTTGAGTTGTAGTGAATGATCTTCACCATATGGCTGTTCCAATCCATTTGGAGGAGCTCTTAGCAGACCGTTTCCATTTTCAGCCCATAAAATTTGGTGGGTTATTCAAAGGTCGGACTGTGCCAACTGGAAACCATCACCTACGGGCAATCCGATCCCCTAAGTTACTGCGCCTCTACCTCCCCCCGCTTTAGAAACGAATGCCCTGTTCTTATTTCCCCAGACTGACCCTCACCCACACTCACCCTCCCCCACGAGTCCCCCTGGTTTTCGCTTGTCGGGAGACGAAGGATTGTGTTTCACTTTTGTGGCCGAATGGACAGGGGTGGCGCCAGAGGGGGGACCGGGGGGCCAGGGCCCCCCTGTCGGGGATGCTGTGGCCCCCCTCGTCGGGGAAAAATATTGTATCCCGTCTGGGAAAATTTTGGTACGGGGTATTCAACTGTAGTTGACAAATAATAATCTGGCGAAAATTTGAGACCAATTTCATTACACTCGTCCCCCCTGTCGGGGAAATCGGCCTCCCCGTCGGGCAAACTCTAGCGCCATTCCTGCGAATGGAATGAATAGAAAACAAACGATGTTGGGATTCCAAATTCTCCTTAGGTCTACGCCAATTCTCATCGGAATTTTTCATTGACAAAAGATTTTGGAACACAGTGTTCCAAAAAATGCGTCGTGGCCTAGTGGTGAATGTCTCGCTTGAAGATTACAGCCGACGGCGATATATGCGGTGTTGAAATTTGAGCAAATAGTGTTGAGCAGAACACGTGGCATAGCAATGCGACGTTTGTCCTTCACTTGCTTTTCGTGCCTATGTAACAGAAACAATCCGTAATTGTTTTTTTCATTAAATTTAAATTTCTATGATAGATAGGCGTTCAAGCTAACTGCTTTAGGTAGGGAAAAGATTTTGTTAGAAATGTTTTCTTTTTACAACAATGCGGAGATAGCTTTTTCACCTTCATATTTTTGAAGCTCGGTTAGTTCCACTCCTTTTTTGTATCGATTAAATCATCACTAAAAAAAATATGTCCCCACCAAAATCGTCATCAGTTCTGTGATGTCTCCATTAGTAGAGACTACCCAGTCCAAATGTTCCTGCGTTTTTATCTGATGGACTGTTATCTCTTCTTTTTTTATTTTTTCTTTCTTATTTCGTTGAAGACGGGTTATTTATTTAAAATTAAGGTTAGTGTATATGACTTAAGTTAAGAAAACTTCATGCAATAAACTTAATTCAAATTTGTAAAATGAGAACACTGTTGATTTGCCTTTCAAAGGTATTTGTTATTAATATGATAATTCAGCAACGTTTCCAACTTAAACAAATTATTTTTACAGATTTCTATCAAAAACTCAAAGCAATTAAAATATGTATTTTAATAGAAATTTTGGTATATGTTGTTTTTAACGTTTCTAAGAAATTATTTTTAAGTTGCGCATAAAAACAGTAAATTTTACAGTTATTTCAGTTAACTACATCCAAAGGTGAATATTTACTAATTTTTCCATCTATTTTTCGCAATATGTTTTAGTATATAACATTATATTAAGAAAAGTTTATTACACATATGAAAAAAATTCTTTGTATTTTCAAATTTATTGGCTTTCCCATTTATAAACGATTAGTAGCAAAGAAAATATTATGACGCTTTACAACGAACTTCGATATTACAATTCATTGTTACTCGAAAAGCAATCATTTCAAAAAGCATTAAAATCAAACGAGGCGCTCGAATTTCATAACCAGAAAGCGACTAATTTCCCCAATCATTTTTCTCATCCAATGGCTTGTTTTTATAGTTTTTCACATCATTTTCAGCCTTCTTTCTTATCCGAAGATGCATACTTGTAAGTGACAACTAATTTTAAGACTTATTTCAGACGAATATTTATTCACTTTGAGTCAAAACAATTTTCAGTTTTACATTTTAAACCGAAAGACGATAATAATGCCACATTTAAAGGGGGAAAGACATTTTCGGCTTTCTTTCTTCTATCTTTGCAATTGAGATTGCACGTGGAACAAAATTTTCTCTTTCTTTGTTTAATTTGTTTTCTTCATGTTATTGAAAACTTATTGGCACCATCATGTAAAATTACTCATTTAGAACGTTCTAGAAGCTTCTGCGTGATGTGTGAATTTAAGCGAGTGCTTTGGTTCTATGAATATGATTATTATTGCCTTTATCTTTCAAACTGGAATGTGAGCAATTGATTTTATCTTTGCATTTTGAAAATAAATCTAATTGCTTTATAAAACTTATTTTCTTGGTGACAATATCATTAAGTTGATGAAATTTAGATAAATAAGTATAAGGTATAATCAATAACCAATACAATGTATCAAAATTTTTGAATATTTCAGATTGAAGTATTCGAAATATTTTAATCATACCAATCGTAAGTGAGTTCTTTTTGTGTTGTAGGAAAGAAAGGTTTGAGAAATAAAATCCCCTGCACAATTTTTTAAAGCTTTAGACACAAAGTGAAGATTTCAACAGTCTTTGAGAAAATTTATAAAACGAAAAAGTGAGAAAAGTCTTACACAAAAAAGTAAGGTAATACGCCATATTGACTTTTTATATGAATCTGAGCTACGCTGTAAGATCTAGGAAACTCTCTTTGGCTACAAATATATATATCGAAGGAAAAAAACGAAAGAAGAATTTGTATTCTCAATTTCATTTCCTATCCAACTTTTTTTTTCACCTATGACACCGTTTGTGTTCCCCGGACTACTGGGAATGTCTCTTTTTCGAAAATGAGCCTCCAGACAACACCAGCAATCACGCCTTTCTTTTTCTGTTTCATAAAGTCTTTTTTAAACTAGAAAAATCAATATGTCTTCCTGCTCTGAAATTTTTTTCCAGCGGCAAATTTCGTATCTCGATGTATATTCCCATTCCATTTCAAATCTTATACAACCTGTATTTCAAAATTTAAATCTTTTCTTCGCTGCCTTAAAAAGAATGTCTAGAAAAAGTTTTAGAAATTTAGAGAAAAAGCTTTATTTCTAAAAAAATAATAGCAAACAGATAAAGGAACAGTGAGATAATAAATATAATAAAAACAGTTTTTAAGAAAACGCTTTTTGTAAGTAACTAAAAATCAGAAATTTTGTTATTTTAACTATTTTCTACTTTTTAGTTTTAAATTTTTAATTTATCATTAAAAATTTTACGGAATCTTGAAATAAGTTTTATCTCGAATTCACAGCCAGATGGCGCCACATCAATAGAGTCAAAATTTAAATAAATGAACCGATTATCTGATAATGAGGCACTAAATATATGAAAATAAATGTATTGTGATCAAGAATACACAAGTGAACAAAATTTCGAAATTCTAGCCCATAAAGAAGTGAGTGAAAATGCGATTACACAATTCCATCTTTACCAACAAGTTAAATAAAAGATGTCATGTTAAATAAAAGTTTAAAATATCTTTAAAACTTAGTTACTTTCTGTCTTTTCACTGAAAATGTTATGAAAGGCAAAATATAATAAACGGATGAATGTAAAAAAAATCAATTATTTATTTTTTCCAGATGTAAGTAAGCAAAAATTGTATCGAAATAGCATTGTCTGATCCAGTATGCAAAAAAGTATTATCTCATCTTAGTAACGTGATTTTCGATTGAGCAATATCCTTTGGCTAATTATCCCACTGACAATCGTCTTGGCAAAGGCTTATTGTTTGTATCGTTATGTATTCAACTTTCAAAAGAAATTAATTGTTTAAGCAAAGGTATCGTCGAAGTTACATCCAAATGTCGTATGTCAAAAATCACACACAACAAAACATCCGAAATTTTGATGTAGCAACTGGAACCACTCCGAACTTATACAATTTTGTAACACTTGTAACAATCATATAGCAATCGTACAGTCCTCAACAAAATGAATGGGACACCTCTGTAACTTTGGTATATATTATTGAATCTTCACAAGACTAGTGTTGATTTTAATGGCTCAAGAGGACAGGTTTATTCAGATAAAAAACTGATTAACCGAGTTAATTAACGTAGTTAATTAACAGCGATCTCGGAATTTTCCCATTACGCCTATCAATTTCTTTCGCTGAATCACTTTTCATGAAGCAGGAGTTTCATGAAGATTAGACCGATAAATGCAAATAAATATAATATACGGTCCCTCAAAAAGTGGGCATTGCCTATCAACAGTGAGAATTTTCAGTTTTTTGTAAATATTTCGGAAACTATTATACATATACGCTTGATTTTTTGGGGGATACCAGCGTTATAACGTCTCAGCTTCGCTCTCATATAAAAATTTTACTATGTTACAATTCACTTTTGTTCACAGTCATGTTTAAATTTTTTTTAATTATTAATTTTTGTATTTATGAATTTTTTCATAGCTTTATGCAAGAAAATAGTGTTCCTTTCGTGGATGAAAAAATTTTTGAGAAATATTTAATACTTTCTGAAATATCGTCAAATGTTCTTAAAATTCATTTAACATGGGAAACGCCATTTTTTAAACCCTATAACTCTCGAAATTTTAATCAAAACTCTATAAAATTTTTTGGAGAGGCTAATTTCATGACGGGGAGTAGATGCAGCGAAAAACAATTGATAGGCGGAATGGGAAAATTCCGAGACAGCTGTTAATTAACTATGTGAATTATCTCGGTTAATCAGGTTTTTTTTATCTGAATAAACCTGTCCTCTTGAGCCATTAACATCGACACTAGTTTTGTGAAGATTCAATAATATATACCAGAGTTGCAGAGGTGTCCCATTCATTTTGTTGACGACTGTACAACAATTTGAGAACAGATGTAGCTAACCTATGCAAGTGTATAGCATCAATAAAAGGTTTGGGCAAATTTGACATACGATATTTTGATATAAAAGTGATGGTACTTTAAAGTTTTCATTTTACATTTTGGTTTTTACCGAAATAAGGTAAAGGATTATGTCGAAAGAAAAAACAAATGGTTTCATCATGTTTCGTAGAAAAGATTATCAATCTTTTCCATCCCATGACAAACAAATGCTAATTATCGACACATTTGATATCCAACACAAAACCTATTAGTTCCATATTTTTTTATATGGCGATTCAAATATGGCGATTTTTTAAACGACAGTTTTAATAGTAAACGTAAAAAGTCATTTAAAATGAAATAAAACGAAGACATAAAATTCTGTGTCCTTAAAATTTACAGTAGAAAAAAGAAAAATTATGTACCCAAAAAAACTGTTAAACCCTAATAGAACATTAATAAAACTAACCTCTAAAATTTTTTAATGTTTAATTTAATGACCTTAAATTAATTTAGTGAATTTAAAAAGAAATATTCTGTTTCAGAAAAGAATGAAATTGGTAACAGGGTCATTTTCCATCAAACTTTTTATTTAGATAATCAAATTCATTTTAGATGGTAATTTTCATTGTTTCATTCTTCTATGGCCATTTTAACATCCTTATAGATTTTCTTTAATTTTGATTCAGAATTCCTTAAATATTCACATAAACAGCAATTCAGCTTAAATTTGAACGTATATTTGTCTGTATTATTTTTAGCGAATTCTCGTTCCCTTAACTCGAAAAGATTTGTCTCCTATCCCTTTCCTGGTTCCCATTTTTAAAAGCTTTGAATCATTCCTCATCTCAATGTGCTGATTCAATTTTTTAAACCACTGCTTTTCTACTGGGTTCTAAATATCGTATTTCGACTCAAGAATAGGAAGAACGTATTCCTAGGGGATAACAGGTTTATCTGTATGCTTATTTGAGAACTTCAAAAGCTTCTTCGATTTGGCTAATGAAGGCACTTATCTTTCGACGCATTCGTCATATACATCTTAGCTAATCCAACATCTCACAATCTGAGCATATACTTTAATGCTGTGATAAGTTTTCAATAACAGTAAAAGCATTTTTAATGCTGTACAGTTCTCTATTGATTGCCTGAAAACCTTTGGCCTTCCATTAAGTCTTCAAAATCTTTAATCCTACCGTAGGAATTTATAAAGCACTGAACAAATATGGTCATATTTCCAAGTTTCTTTGATCTTTATCGATAGATAAGTCATCGTCTTCTATAGGGCCAACTAATCCACATATCGCTATAATAACATCTGTCTAATACTGCAAAAATTCGTTAAATCACAAAATTTTCACTTAACCGAGTTCTAATAAACCCTTTTTCAAGAAAATTTGAAAGCGAGACTTCGAAACGATAGATTTAGCTTATACGAAAATTGCTTTTTTTGTTTTCCGATTCTTTGAACGTCATTCGGTTTCGTTTAAACTCATTTTGATATTTGTAAAAAATTTTAAACTTTGAATATTTGCTCGAAATTTCTGCATATCATATAATCTTTCTAATTATTTTTCTAAAAGTTAATTAATTTGAAATTATTTCATTTATTCAATCATAAGAACTTTCTTTTGCCTCATAATTGATCTTATGCTATAGCTGCTCAGGCAAATAAATCAAATTAATAAATTCCCGCTGATTTTTCTTTTGAAGCGTAAAACATTATATTTAATTGTCCTCTTATTATAATAAGCTTATTTAAACCCAAATATGTGCTTGGCCATGATATTCAACAATTGATATAAAAAATATCCGTAACACGTTCGATGCCATGACTCAAGTCTGAGCATTTATTGAACCATTTATTTAAATAGATGACCCCTTCTCTGCCATTTCTTAACTACAGGGTGTGCACAAATGAAGTGGCATATTTCAAAAATTAAAGGGAAAAAACCTAAAAGCGTCGGAACTACAATTTTTTTTTAAATGAGAGAGCATAGCAAAAAGTTTTTTTCGGATAGGTAACAAGCCATTTCGGTGGTCTAGGGGATCGTAAATTACTGGAAATCAAAAATTTGTTTAGAGCCATTATCTGAAAAAATATTAAAACTGGGACAAAAATAAAAGCATGTATTTGTAGGGAATTTTACGCTCCTTAATTTGTTAATTCACATGTAGCGTGAAAACTGAAGAGTTTTCGTGATATTCAAGAAAAACTGAAAAAAGAAACCAGAAAACACGCATCTGCTTCTGCTGATCGGTAGCCATTGCGTACGGAATTTTCTCGCTGTAACAAATTTAGAACGGCGTAGCGCCGCGTTACCTATCTGAAAAAAACAGTTTTTGAGATGAGCTCTTATTTTTGAAAAAAAACGTAGTTCCAACATTTTGGGGGGGGTTTATTATTATTATTAATTTTTGAAATGTTTCACTTCATTTGTGTACACCCTGTACAGTGGATAAGGGGTCATATAATTATTGAAACTCGCGCGTATTAATGCATGGCAAAAAAAAACTACAGTGAAACCAAACACGAGCACTGAAAAGTAGTGAAAGTTAATTTTGCAGAATTAAGATTTATTTAGAAGAGGAGTATTTGTCATTGCATCATCATCGCAGAGCGAGCAACAGGCTTGGAACCACCACAGCATCAAGCACGAAATTTCAAACACACATTTTGCAACTATCTATAACGCTTCGTAACTATAGCCAACAGAAAATGCTACATTCCTCTGTTTATTTGTGGACAACCCTGGAACTCTTCCAAATCAACATCCAATTTTTCTAAACAGTAGAAAACTTAGAACATCACAGGAAGAAAGATTTGACAAAAATGTAGTTGAGTAATTCATTTAGTAGAACGATTTTTTGTCGAAATGCTCCTGGCGTGTATAAATAGTAAGTCAAAAGCAAAATTCTTGGATGTGAAGAAAGAGAAGACAGATTACTTCTCAAATTCTTTTGACCTGCTCATTGCAAAAACGTCAAAGAAATTACTTTTCTGGGCGAAAAAGTAATCTCAATCGGGTACATATAAAAAAATTCGGGTATATTTCAGGAATTTTAGAATAATATAGAGAAATATAAAACTTTTATTATTTAACAGAAAAAGGAACTATTTCAAAATCTGGCGTAGAATTGAAAAATTCAAAATAAACTGTTTAATTCCTTAAAACCAGTTTCTAAAGACGGTTGTTTGCTTACTTTTTTTGTAAATAAAAAATAATTAATAATCAAAGTAAAGGGGGGATTTAAAAGTTAAGATGACGCAAACAATTTAAAGGAAAGACTATTTACAAATTTCGAAACTTCACCATTCCTGTCTTTTATATATCCAATCTCTTTTAAATAAATTTCTATGAGAAAAAACTTACACATAAAAGGAAGTAGACTTTGAAGAAGAGCTCTTTTACTGTAAACAAAAAACATTTAAAATAGCTTTCCAAGCATACAAAGTAACAATTAACAGAATAAATTTTATTAGAAAGCAACATACAATCCCTATAAGCGAGCATTCAGGGGGAAAAAGATACTAGTTAGGGATTTTTTCTAAGATACTAGACAAAAAAATCCTTCCGGCGCGCCGTCCCAGATCGATTTGGAAAAATCCATTCCACAAAATAAAAACATGCCTATTGGTTGTAATGCCGTCTATATGGTTCGAGCAAATAACTCTTAACTAGTGTGACAGTCTTCCTTGAATCATTTCTTTAATTTTTTTTCTCTGGTTGCAAAAAAAAACGTTTTAATTCTACTACCTTCAAACATAAAGATAGGAATATCGACCTGAATTTTCGTTCATCCATTTTCAACGTCGTAAGATCATCCCAATAGCGTAAGAGATATCCAACTTGATCCAACCAATTTCTTTTATATTCCGAGCTGGATAATTTACTCTGGAGGTACTCTGAAAAAGTCTGAAACTGCCTCAATCTAGCTGATCGTTAGTTGGAATATATGTGTTTCTTGGCTAAAATATATTCCTCATTAAACAGTCGTTGGCTGAATAACTCACGAAACAGGGTATAGAGGAGATCTGAAAACTGAGTGTAACGATTCCAATATCCAAATCGATGGCTAAAAAAAGTATGACGAAAGATGAGCATGAAGACTCAATGCAGCACATATGAAGCAAGTATTCGAATGTGTATTTAATTATCGTATACTAAAAATAATTGTTCATTTATCATTGGATTGTACTAAATATTGTTAATTATCAATATTTAACCTGCTATCTGATTGGCAATGTGGTAATTTTCATAGATATTATATTTATTTATAAAAAACTAAAATAGAGCATTATTAGTATAAATCTGCCAATAAAATATCCCTCAAACGTCAATTCCGAGGTAAGATTTTTTATTTTTGTGATTACATATGACTAAACAACGACTGCTTTCTTTCATTTTTGGTGTGATTACTTCACCTTCTAAACTTTCTTTAATCGTGCACCAGGTTGCGTTCCGATACCTTATTCTGGAAAACCATTTTCATTTATCTAACTTTGAATATATATAACTCTACAAACTTTTTTATTTTATTATCTCCTAATCTTGGAGACAGTTCAACTCTCTACGATGAATCTCATAGCAAGTGAGTGGCAGAATACGTATTTCTGCTCACGTTAGGATATATATCAATGAAACGTCAATTCAGAGTTAAGATCTTTTGTTTTTGTGGTGGCATATGACTAAACAACGACTGATTTCTTTCATTTTTGATGTGACTACTTTACCTTCTAAACTTTCTTTATTCGTGCACTAGAAATCTCTTCAACTAAACGAATTATCAGATGCTGCGTTTTACTGAAGACAAATTCAGTTACTGATAGTCTTCGACATTTATGGTTCTCCAATGAAACGGTCGAAAAAATGATTTCGGTTGAATAGCTTCTTGTGTCATCGAGGATCAAGGACTCATACTACTATGCTCCAACCCAAGTTTGGCAACAAAACATCCATCTTTGAATAGGTTTTTTTGTTTAGAGAAATGTAATGAGATATTTATAATCTAAGAAACTCCTCAGTCGGGAAAATATATTGGATTAATATACTCCTCCAAAGTCATTGTGATTAAGATTTCGTCGGTGGAAAATACCTCTTGTGTGTTTTGTGATAAAGGAGTTCCACTATTTCTATACACAAATTCCAGTTTGACAACAAAACTTCGATCCTAGATTTTGGTATAGGTGAGTGATTTTATTTGACCTGAAATCGATCGCTATATAGTGTTGTGGAAGAACTTCGAATTTTTTAATTGACCAAAATTAGATTGTCCACAACATTCCATAATTCTTCATTCCTACAGCGCGCTGGTTCAGAAGTTGAAAACTGAGCAGCTTGAACAACAGAACCACGCTCTTCACTTCATAATTTTGTCGTGTAATTCCAAAAGAAGTCATCTCTACAAACAAGGAGGATTTTGAGAAAATCGGATTTTCTATCACATCCAGCCAAAATGAGACGAAAAGGAAACTGCATTCGAAGCGTTTCGGCAGAGTGTTTTAATATGCAATTTACAGCGATGAGGTATTAAGAGAGTTAAATGGACTCGAAATCTTTGAAAAATTGTATTTGTGAAAAATTAAAATGGTCACTATTGCAGCTACACGACATATTAATGTACAACGCGATGCACCTGCTCGGACAGCTCTCTCTTTCGCCTGTTCAGTGGACATCTGAAAGACCTTTCTTTTGACCGTGGTCGCAATAATTTCCATGTTTGTTTCAAACTTCAATCTGATCTGCGCTTCCCGGCTCATATTCTCGAATGCCTAGGTTTATCCCACGATGGCATGTTCTCTGCTCTTGTCAAGCTGGGCATTTACGAGCACTCTGTCCCACGCAAATGCCTATTGGCATTCCACACCATACCATTTTTCAGCCCATTCATGTGCGGCTCAGCGCAAAACTCAATCACACCAATTATAGGCATTCCGATCCCCTACTGCACCAACTTCTCCCTCGCCTTAAAAATGCGAATGCCTACTCGGAGTTCCTCTAAAGCGAGAGAGCCTTCCCCTACGCATCTACACAGATCGCACTTCAGCATTTATGACCCAGCAGTTCAAATGAAGAGCTTGGATACCCAGAGAGGTTGAAAATCCGAAAAAATTCAAACTTTCTACCACACCGCTACTATTCTCATCGGATTTTTCGCATTGACGAGCGATTTTGGCGTGGAGAGTAGCGCTCGTGAATGCCCAGCTTAAAGCTGGACATTCACCATCGATCTGTTCCAATCCATTTGGATGTCTTCTAAGCAGACCGTTTCTATTTTCAGTCCATAAAATTCGGTGGATCATTCACAGGTCGGACTATGCCAACGCACCTACGGGCAATCCGATACCCTTGTCTATTGCTCCTCCTCCTCCCCCACCCTCATTTCCCCAGACTGACCCCCATCCATACACACCCTCCACCATTTCGCTGTTTTCGCTTTTGTGAGAAAGGCTCTGTCCCACAAACCGACTATCCTATTTCAGTTTTATGGCTTAGTGGGCCGAATGAAAATCCCAAGCGAATGGAATTCCACCTTTTTCCTCGACCTACACCATTTCTCATCGGTGTCTTACATTGAAGAATTGGTTTGGCATCCTGTGTTCCAAAAAAAATTGAAGTGGATTACTGGGGAAAATCCCGGTTAAAGCAGACAATTCACATTTATTCCAAACTGGAAATTTTGGAACACGGGAAGGAAAAAACAATCGTCAAGGTCGAAAACCTATGGAATTTAGAACAAATGATCCAAACCGATGGAATTCCAACGAAATCAAATTCCAGCAGTTCATGTGCCGGTTCCCATTTGAGACCCCTACCGAATCTAAGGCCGCACATCAAAGAACCTGCCTAGATTGGAACCTCGCGACGAGGCTAGAAAATCGGAAATCCGACGAGTGGGGGAGGAATAGGGGGAATCGAAGAGCAGCAGTAGGGGTGATCTTTGCTCCTGCTATCGCCATCGCAGTTCGAAACCTCAAATGAATGACGTGCCTGGATTTTTCGATTAAAATGGGTGGGGAAAAGACAGTCTTAGGACAAATGGCATTGCTAGCCTTCAACTGAATTGCCGGCTTAACCCTCTCACACCGAGCGAGGCGGTCCCGGGCGGTCTAAAAATGTCCCTTTAACAGCGACGAAGGTCGGTCTGAGGCGGTTGGCGTCTTTTGAGGGGAGGTGACGCTCTGAGATCGCTTAGGAGATAAACGCGATAGGGGGCCCAATTATCCTTGCGAACTATAACCCATTTCCGTGCGCAAAAAGAGAAGGTTATAGCAGGGGGGGATAAATGATCACCCATGCTGAGAGAGTCCAATTCATGCCCCATCCTCCCCAAAAGTCCCGGTTTTAAAGGAGCTGTAAGAAAAAAGCCACCTCGGGATTAAAAAGTTAAGACATAGTGCTGGTGAACAGTCTCGTGAATTTGATCTAGCTGGAGCTGTACTTGCAGATAAAAAACAGCAACAACAGCATACCCTAGAAGGAACATGAAAACATTTTCAATTAAAGAAACACAACAAAATGTCAGTGTAATTGTGAACTTCAGCAGCCATACAACAGGACTTGAAGTATCTGTAGTATTAAATGATTCAATTACAATAATTTACAGCATAGCGTGGAGTATGGGACTGAAAATATGTTATTCGTTGATTTATTGAATCATTCTTCTTTTTCGTTTTTAGAACATATATGTTTCCATCTACACTGAAGAGCCAAAAAAACTGGTACACCTGCCTAATATCGGGCAGTCATCAAGGGTACACGAGTGGGCCTTCGGCTCCGAAAGCCCATATCGATGATGTTTCGTTGAATGGTTCGCACGCTGACACTTGTTGATGGCCCAGCATTGAAATCTGCAGCAATTTGCGGAAGGGTTGCACGTCTGTCACGTTTAATGATTCTAGTCAGTCGTCGTTGGTCCCGTTATTGCATGATCTTTTTCCGGCCGCAGCGATGTCGTAGATTTGATGTTTTACCGGATTCCCGATATTCACGGTACACTCGTGAAATGATCGTCCGTGAAAATCCAAATTTCATCGCTACCTCGGAGATGCTATGTCCCCTCTCTCGTGCGCCTACTATAACACCACGTTCAAACTCACTTAAATCTTGATAACCTGCCATTATAGCAGCAGTAACCGATCTAACAACTGTGCCAGACACTTGCTGTCTTATATAGGTGTTGCCGACCGCAGCGACGTACTCTGATTGGTTCCATATCTCTTTATTTGCATATGCATGCCTGTACCAGTTTTTTTGGCTCTTCAGTGTAAAACTTACAGCAAAATCGAATTGAAGACATTCTACAAAAAATAGTTTGCATTCAAACTATTTCAATTAAATATATTTAAAACTGTTTCTTGAAAAACATTTACATTAATGTATTAAAAAGTAAATTTTTTATTTTAATTTAATTTCTAAGTTTTAGACTTTAATTTTTAATTAATTATTAAAAATATTTTTCCCTCGGATTCACAACCAGACGTCGTCCCTAGTTGAAAATTTAAAATTAGAATCAAAATCCATTTAAATTTATCGATAAACTGATAATAAAGACCTGAAAATATTGAAGCAGTGAATAATTATCAGCAAGAATGTATAAAATGACAAAATTTCAAAACTCTAGTATATCAGCGAGTGAATGCAAAATCGATTCCATTCTATCTTTACAAACATGGAACAAGTTAAGTTAAATAAAAATGTATAAAAATGAAAGCACTTTTTTCCATTATTGTCTTCCTATATCTTTGGGGTTATTTTTGGAAATAAAATTAATTTCTGTAATGTTTTAAAACTTTTTCTACGAATTCATTTAAGGAAACAAATAAACAAATCAAACTTTTAAATATTGGTCATGTTTCTTCCCTAAAAAATTAGACTGAACTCTCGACAGGAACACATATCGATTTTTCCAATTTTAAAAAAGACTGTCCTACAGATATAAAAAGAAAGAAAATGCGTGATTGCCGGAGATGTCTGGAGGCTCATTTTTGCAAAAGAGACATTCCAGCAGTACGAGAGACACCATCAATGTCTAAGGTGAAAAAAAATAAGCCCGATAGGAAATGAAATTGAGAATACAAATTCTTCTTTCTTACTTTCCTGTATTATATCTGTCCAAACAAAAACTCGCCAAACTTCGTATAAAAAATCAATATGGCTGATTGTCTTTCTTTTCTTGTATAAAATTTTATTCTGCCTTTCCGTTGAATGAAATTTTTCACAGGATATTGAAATATTCTCTTTGATTCCACGTGTTTTTTCTTCTTCGAACCTTTTTTAATGTTTACACAGAAAATGTAACGCTATGCTTGCTTTTGTACTTTGCTCAAAATTTTTCTGATATTTTGACTTCAAAAATTTAAGCATTTTAATACATCGCATCAATTTTATCAAACGATAAACACATTTTTTAGGAAATTCATATTTTGTGTTTCCCCTTCTGAGCTCAAAAATTCCAGTTGAAGTTTTCTTTTGAGTATGAATGATTTTCACTTTTATTCAAACGATAAAAATTTGAATTTCAAAAAGTCTGTAAAAAAAATAAAAAATTTATATGCATATTCATACTAAGATAATGTAATTGATAACAATGCATCTTTCAGCGAACTTTATTTAAAGAAGACATTAAGTTTTAACAATTTTAATTTAATGGGAAATAATAACACGGATGTTCCTTACATTTCCTTAAATTTTCACGGCTACCGTTAATTGCTTTTACATGTATTGCAAAAGCACAGATGTAGATCCTCAGGCTTAATGTTCATTCGATAGAAATGAATTAGTCGGTTCGTTGATTAATCTATTATATTATGCTAAATAAGGTTGCAATATTTAAGAAGTATTTACAATTTAAATCTATATACAGATAATAATTAGTTCTATCGGATAGCGCATCATGATTCGTCGTTTTAGCCTTTTACAACGCGTCATGGATTGAACCATCTTCTTTCTCGTCTCTCGATGTTTTTTTCGTATTCTCTGGTGTTCCATGCGATGGCAGCGACATCTACTGGTATTTCCGCTGGCGGCTCATACAGATAAATCGAAGAATAGATAGGATTGCAAATTAAATCTTTATTAATTTACTTTACCGTCGATAAAGACTTAAAGAAGAAAATGTTTGCCTATATTTGCAAATAGAAAACAATTTGAAATTTAACACATGGCTACAGGGTGGTCATAAATTACTGAACCCATTTCAAAAATTAATTTTAAAAAAACTAATAACGTTACAACTACGATTTTTTTTAATGAGAGAGCAAATAAAAAAGTTTGTTTTTTTCAAATAGGTGGCGTACCATTGCTGCGTTCTAAATTTGCTACAGCGAGAGATTTCCATACGCAGTGGCTACTGATCAGCAGAAGTTGATGCTCGTTTTGTGGTTTTCTTTTTTTTAGTTTTTCTTGATTATCTCGAAAAATAGGCAGTTTTCACACAACATGTGAATTGACAAATTAAAGAGCGTAAAATTCCCCACAAATGCAATCTTTTATTTTTCTTTTAGCTTAAACGTTTAGCAGATAATGTCTCTCAAAAATGGGATATGTCCATTAAATTTACGACTCCTAGACCACCGTAACGGCGCGTTACCTATCTGAAAAAAAAACTTTTTCAAAAGCGCTCTCATTTTTAAAAAACAGTTTTTGTAACATTATAAGCTTTTTTTCATTAATTTTTGAAATGGATCCAATAATTTATGACCACCCTGTATAATGTGCAAATGATACAATATTCGAAGTTAAAGGTACTATTCGTTTATAAAAAATAAATGCTATCCAAACCACCTTTCAAGTTTAATACAAATTCTCCTTAGCACAGTTACATGAATAACAACATTGCAAGTATTATGATACGTAGTACTACTACAGATACTATGGCAAGTGGGAAGCAGTATCAAATTTTTGGAGAACTTGAAGTAAGAATTCAAATAACTTGCCACCCGAAACTATACAAGCTTCGCGTGTTGTTATTCGTGCAACTATGTTATTGTGCTATTGTTAATTTGTATTCCATTAAGTCTGTGCTGTGCATTTTATCTGTTGTGTCCTTTTCTTTTATTTAATTTGCTAACAAAAAGCCCCTGTAGCGGTAGCATTTTGCCTTTGCTATCCCATGTTCTGTTGTAAATAAGACATTTCTCTGTATGCCTCTTTAAGTTTGTAAACGATCTTTGGGACACCCTAAATTTTGTTCTTCATATATTTATGAAATTATTAATGGGTTGACTATGAAAAACGCAAATTTTTCAAGATGTACTATTTGTGCGTGCGTGCGTGGGAAATAAGCATTTATTGCTATAGAAATAACAAACTTATATACCCGTACTTACAAGACTTTAATCTTAATTAAACAATTTTTCGCTGTAACGTCTTTGATTGATTTTCTTTTTCCCTCTCCTGTGTCTCTGACCCCTTGGCTAACAGCTAAACTAAACACTTATTTTCTTCTCCGTACTTTGAACCCCTTCACACGAATGTGACAACCCTTGGAATTCCATCTTCCCATCCCGATCATTACTACGGCGACAACAGAAATGCTTTATATGATGCTTCTTATGGCCCCCCCCCGGGGGGGGGCTTCTTTTTGGGGTTTGTATGCCTAACCGGAAGTATTATTCCTTTTATTTCTCCCTAGGTCCTCACCCTTCGGTAGGAACGGGACTCGGTTAACCTTTAATTATTTTACATGCCGACAGTGGCGTAGCAGGTATTCTTTGTTCCCCTGATTCCTTAATTTAGCGCCTCCGCTAGGTGGCGTTACTAGTTTGTTTACTGTTTACTTTCGATGTGGGATTCTATCCGCTTCAACAGCACTGACCGGACGCAACTTTTTTGCTCCGTTTTCAAAAATCGCACAGACGGGCCGCTTATATCCTTTTTTACTTTTAGCATATCTCCACCTTGCCGAGACATATTTGCTCTTGATTGCAACAAGCAGTTTAATTCAATTTTACTCATCAATGAGTAATGATTCTACAGAACTGTTCATTTGTACACAATTGTGTTAATAGTGTGCCATTATGGAACTTTTAACATCTAAACACTGTTTTCATCATTCTTTACTAAAAACTACAACAAAGACCAATTTGTCTTCAGAACATTCAGGCATTTCAGCACTAGCTTCCAAGGTTGGTTTAAAATTCGAGATCTCAACGCTTCGCCATCGCAACAATAGCAATTAAAACTTTTGTGTTACTTAGAGGTAAAGTTGCTTTTTTAAGTGCTACTTCAATTGTATTCTCACCTCTGGTGTGGTATGGGTGCCAGCTCAGATGACGTCCTCGTCATCTGACAGCGTTTCAAAATTACGAGGTCCGTCCTAAAATAATTCTCGTGTTGCTTCAGAACGAGACGTTAATGTAACTGCACTAAACTAAATCAGTTGCATTCTCTTAAACAATGTTTTTCACCAGCACTGCTCATTTCGGAGCAGATAAGACGTCACTCATAGGAATGGCGTCTGAAAAGATAATTCTAAAGCAGGCCATTCACATCTCTTCCAAAATGGAATTTTTGGAACACGGGAAGGAAAAAGCAATCGTCAGTTTTAAAAACCGATGGAAATTACATAGCGGAATGGCAATGCTGGAATTCAAACGAACTCAAAATCCAACACTTCATGCGCCCATTCCAATTTGGGGCCTCGATTAGAGGGTAGCGGCAAATCAAAGGATATGCTGACATTGAAACCTCGCGTCGAGGGTAGAAATGAAACTCGAAATCTCCCACGTAGGGGAAGAGAAGGGGTTGTTAGAATTCTGCGACTTTGAATCTTGTCTCTAAACAAACTTTGGAGCCTCCGTGAATGAAGTGCGTCACTTTTCGATTTGAATGGATGGAGAAAAGCAGTATTGGGACAAATGGAATGGAATGGAGTGCAGATGAATGCCTAACTTAAGGAAAAAGATGAAGGAATTCCCAGTGAGATTAGAGTTGATCCATTAATAAGCCTAATGTTTTTATACATGCTTTAATGATTATTTCGATTTAAACATTAATGACGAATTCTTATCTATCTAAAATGCACTTCGAATAGTCATAGAAATCAACTCTTAATTTGATAAAAATTGGTGAAGATCAATAGTTTTGCTTTGTTTTTAAACTAATTAATACCCCATTGTGAAAAATGTTGCTTTGCATAAGTTTTTGTCAGTAAAATAGATTATTTCTTTCTTTTGAATGAAATCCTATTCTGTGTGAAATTTGCATTTGTATCATTTCCTTTGAAACTTCCTTCAACCCTTTATTGAGTATTTTACTTATTTCCGTAAGCCTTGTGTTGTGCTTGTTGGTACACAAGGAGTTTTTTCTCAAGAGAATGCAAAAAAATAAATGCTGAAACTGTGTAATGTACCGAATAAGCTACCAAAACTAATGCATATACTGAAAAGTTTTAGAAATGAAACAAACGTCCATTATTTGCAAAAAAAAGCCATATTTTTATGCCTGCAAATCACAGTGAACCCAAGCACCGTAGGGACAACATGCAGGAATTATGAGAATTAGAAGTTTGATATGCTTTAAATTGACGTTTTGAATGCTTTCACTGTGAAAAAATAAGTATATTAAGAATCAATGAAAGATGTTCTGTTGCCTATTGAAATCCAGTTAAAAGGCTTTCCAAATTTAATACTCAAATAAACAAACAAAATAATCAAACAGTTTCAGATCAAATAAACAGTTTATCAAAAATGCAGTTTATTTGCAACTTTTAGAATGATTAAAAATCTGTTGCCGTTTTTAAGATTTGTTAGAAAAATATTTTCAGAAATACGTTAATTAAAATATTCAAATCGGATATAATATTCATGAAATGCTGCTCCTGCGAATAAGTGAAAAAAGGGACAATCGAAACTACCGATTCTTTTAGAAATAAAGCTCATTAACAGCTTTCAGAATGATTAAATATTCTTCATAACTCGCTGGATTTGAGAGAAAATGAGTTTCGGAAATAAATGCATCACAATAAACGTTAATCAATGAAAAAAGTAATAAGAATTCCGGAATAAATGCTATTTATACAATTCTGTTGGGAAAAAAATAAAGAATAGAACACTAATAGAGTATAATTACATTAAAATGCAATTGAATTTTAATGTGTACAATGATTAAGTACCTCGGACGACAAAAATAGAAAAATAGTTTCCTTCCTTAGAAAAAGTTAGTCGTTTCGCTGGTGTGGCGTGGGAGATTCATGAATGGATACCAGTACATATGCCATCTATGTCATCTGACCTAACGCCACCCACCTCATCGGTTTAGAAGAATAGAAAAATAGTTTCCTTCCTTAGAAAAAGTTAGGCGTTTCGCTTGTATGGCGTGGAAGATTCATGAATGGATACCAGTACATAACACCACAGCATACCCCCGAACTCGGCGCCTAAACGACACCCTGTCGGTTGGATGAGTATGTGTGAAACTTTATTGAAATCTGACCTAACGCCACCCACCTCATCGGTTTTAAATTGGCACAAGGTGGATAAAGCACGAACACCAGAGACGGCGTTCCTCCCCCACAACCAACGCCAGAATCACTTTATTGAAAAACAAAATTTACAAAACAATTTACAATTTCAAAAATGTACAGATTCGAAAATGAGAAATATCAATAAAAAGTAAATAATAAAATAAACTTAAACACTATCAAAACAACAACCTATACATAAAAGCAGTTCAAGTAGTTCTATATGTTCAAGATGTTTCACTGTATTAGTCTTATATAAATCACACTGGACAATTAGTTGTTGCACTAGAACATATAGTTATTGGCTCTGTGAATCACACTAGAACAATTAGTTGTTGCCTCTAGAACCATTAGTTGTTGTCATTATGAATCATATTTGAATATTTAGTTGTTGACACTATGAATCTAGTCTGAACAGGTATTCATATTCATGAATATGCTTGATTATTAATTTAATCTTTTTCTTTGAAAGTTGATTATTGGCTACATTCTTAAACCATTGATCTTCATGTCGTATTTCAGGAGTCTCCATATGCCATGACAGAGTAAATATGCATGATGTAGCACAATGCAATGACGTACCAATTTCACCACATGGTGAGGGTGCCAACTTGAAACGATGAAAGAATATTGGAAATGGACCATGGTTGGTCAAAAATAAAATTTCCTCTCCTACTCCAGTGAAATGGTTTAAAAGAAACTGATATCTAACCACGGTCCAGAGTTACAGGATTCCAAAATTGTCCTAATGCTGCTTCAATAGAAAACTTTAATACAGTGTGTCCCGGAAGGTCGTTTACATACTTTAAGAATAGTTTAGGCACGCAGAGACAAATCGTTTTTTTTTAAATATAACATGGGTCGCGAACGCAAAGGGCGAGATCTTGAGGGACTGTTTCTCAGTGAATTTCGTAAAATAAAAGGGTGCACCAGATAAAGCGAACAAAACAGATTTAATGGAATGCAAAACTACGAAAGCAAAACAGTCCATGAAAAATACCACAATTGAAGGAATAACAACATGCAAAGTGTGTATAGCTTCGAACGATAAGTTTTTGAACACTTACTTTAAGTACCCCAAAGGCCTGTTTTTGGAGCAGCGTCCTATTTGCTTTCTATCTCTACTGTTGAGTATGATTTTATTTTATTGCCCACGTAGACCTTTGTTTACCTAAAGAGTGTAAAGCATGCGACGAGTCGCCGGGAAGAAAAATTCAATACAAATATTAAAGTAATACAATACAATATAAAAGAAGTATACAAAAATAATACAAAAAATTAGGTAATACAATACAAATATGAATATAAATATAATAAAATACAAGCAGCAAGCATAATAAGTATCTACAAACATAAATAACAAATAAATACAAATATGTATTTATTTATATTTATATTTAATGTACATATATATACTCATATGTATCGTACTCATATATACAAATATGTAAATACAGGATGTACACAAATGAAGTGACACATTTCAAAAATTAATAAGAAAAAAACTAAAAATGTTGGAACTGCGGGTTTCTTAAAAATGAGAGCGCATCTCAAAAAGTTTTTTTCAGATAGGTAACATGCCATTTCGGTGTTCTAGGGGGTCGTAAATTACTGAAAATCAAAAATTAGTTTAGAGCCATTATCTGAGAAAATATTAAAACTCGAAGAAAAATAAAAGCATGTATTTGTAGGGAATTTTGCGCTCTTTAATTTGTTAATTCACATGTAGTGTAAAAACTGAAGAGTTTTCGTGATATTCAAGAAAAACTATGAAAAGAAACCAAAAAATACATATCGACTTCCGCTTCCGAGGCATTGCGTACGGAATTTTTCTCGCTGAAACAAATTTAGAACAGCGTAACTCCGCTCTACATATCTGGAAAGAAACGTTTTTGAGATGCGCTCTTATTTTTAAAAATATTTCCAATATTTTTAGTTTTTTTTATTAGTTTTTGAAATGTGTCACTTAATTTGTGTACACCCTGTATATGTACGATTTGTATCATTGTTATTCATGCAACTATGCTGCTGTTCTATTGTGAATTTGTCTTCCATTAAACCCGTGTTGTAGTATACTTTATCTGGAGCATCCTTTTCTTTTACTTAATTCACTGGCAAATATCCCTCTGTAGCGGTCTCCCTTTGTGTTTGCAATCCCATGTTCTATTATAGTATAAATATGACTTGTTTCTCTATGCTTGACTTACCGTTAAAATTTTCAAGATTCCAAACCGTTTTGGGACACCCTGTGTAACCAAAATTATACCAAACTAGAAAACGGTTCTTTGATGCCAAGCTAATAAGATAACTATCTTCACATAATT
>BGPR01002265.1:148615-173118 GCA_013235015.1 Araneus ventricosus | reverse complement strand
GGAAAAAGCTGCTAATTAGACGATTTCAAAAATGAATGCGCACGTAGCGCTTTTTTGTTAATTGAAATATTTTGGATAAAATTCAATGATTTTGAATATACAGGTTGTACACAAATGAAGTGACACATTTAAAAAATTAATAAAAAAAACTAAAAATGTTAGAACTACGAATTTTTTAAAAATAAGAGCGCACCTAAAATTTTTTTTTCAGATAGGTAACATGCCACTTCGGTGGTCTAGGAGGTCGTAAATTACTGGAAATCAAAAATTTGATTAGAGCCAAAAGAGAGAGAGAGTTTTGAGTTTCTGAGAAAATATTAAAACTGGAAGAAAAATAAAAGCATGTATTTGTATGGAATTTTACGCTCTTTAAGTTGCTAATTCACATGTAGCAACTTAAACTCTATTCAAGAAAAATTAGAAAAAGAAACCAGAAAACACGCATCGGCTTCTGTTGATCGGTACCCATTGCGTACGGAATTTTCTCGTTGTAACAAATTTACAACGGCGTAACGCCGCTTAACCTACCTGAAAAAAACTTTTTGAGATGCACTCTTATTTAAAAAAAAATCCGTAGTTCCAACATTTTTAGTTTTAAAAAATTCATTTTTGAAATGCGTCACTTCATTTGTGTAGACCCTGTATAACGGCTGTAACAAATTTCATAAATAAATATCATGAGAGTAACCTAAGTAAGAGAAAATTTATTCTTTAATTTACTACTAGGTGTGAGATTGCCTCAGGAAAACAACCTGCAAAGAAAACTGAGAAAATTTAGAAAAAAAGCATAGTTGCAACAAGAATTAAAAACGCTCTCTCACTGTTTAGCGAATGAAAACGAAATTATTTTTCACTGAAATTAAGCGGTTTGTTTGAAAATGAAGTCTGATCTCCCATGAAAAAGTCTGATCACTCATGAATGAAAGTCATCCGTCTGAACACGATAAATTTCGATTTTCAGAGATGAGCTTCAAGCTTTATTTGTCTTAGTTGATTACTTTTAGAATGATTGACGTTAGTTGCTGTTATGCTTGGCTGAATTTCTTTTAAACCGTATTTTGAAAAACCGTCATCTTATTCAACTATCTTTCATTCTATAGAGTTCGCTGAGTACAAAGGAGACCGGAATTTATACTTCGCAGTAGATACTTTTAACATTCTTTGTTTTTCATGTCAGTTAGGTTTTCAGGCCTTTATTTTTGACTCCAAAGTTTAATTTGTATAAAAATAATTTAAAAACGGACTTGTTATCTGTCTGATGATTTTCATCAAACTGCTGTGGATTCAAATTTTGAAGAAGATTTTTTAGAGATGGTTTTATTCTTTTTATTCAGTGTAGAATATAATGCGATGTTGTCTTCTGTAGTAAGCCTTATATGCCATTCAACAAATAATGCATATATATAAATAAAGTCTACACATTATTACACATTTACTACACATTATTACACATTTACTACACATTATTACTACGCATTTAACTTTTCACCTGCTTGACTCGTGATTTTTGAGGTTTGATAATTTGTCAATCTCGAGTGTCTGAGTGCTAGCGGTTTTCTGTGAATCTCGAGATTCTGAGGGATAGCGGATTCATTTTATGTTACTGCAGAGTTGAATTATACAATATACCGTTGCCTATAAATAGCAATTCAAGTCGTTTCAAAAGTATCTGGAACTATTTGCAAGTGCATCTAAGTAGCGATTAAACATAGTCCCATTTGGAAGGTTGAGACTTTCTACTGTGGATTTTAAATAGTTATTTGAAAAATGCTTTTGCATTTTTCTTATCATGGCAATAAATTCTAAAAATATTTTTTTTGTATAAATGCATATTTACAAAGAAATGAGGTTCCGATATTATGTTTAGAAACAAAAGAAGTGATCACTTTCATATTTTCCTTAACACTGATAGGCTTATATAAAAAATCTTCTGTTCCACAAAGATTGAAGAATGCTTTAGGCATACCTCGTGAAAGCCAAACTTAATATGCATATCTTATTTTTATTCTATTGTGCTGTTAAAAAGAAAATGAGCTGGATTATTTTACTCGAATAGTAAAATTTCCTATTAATTACAGGAAAAAAATGGAGAAGTAGATCACGAAGCTCCATTTTTTTCATAAATTGCGACATTTGGTATTGCTTCGATATTTCCTTATTCAGATTTTATGAATATTCATTTGATTTTAGTATGCATGGAAGTAAATGCATAATAATTTTTTTTCGGATACCATGCTGGTTAGAAACTTTATAAATAACATCTTGTTCTGTTCGAGATCCATCTTTACTGAAATATTATTGCATTTGTATTTTAAATCCAAACTGGCGATTATATATTTAAAATTACACTTGAAATATACAATGCTTAAGAATACACTTTAAGTATTTATTTTCATTACACTGGCTTCAAATAAGTCTGTTTAACCATTTACACTTCAACATCAAACTTCCATTGTACACACAGTCTTTTAATAATTAAGCTCAAGAAATTAAACAAATACTATAGCAGACATGGACGAAATTCCTGAGACGAAATACAGCTAAATATTCTTATCAGTTTAAAACCAACCAATTATCGTAATTATCATGATGAATAAAATTTAAATGAATAGTCATTTGCAAAAGTTTGTGAAAAAAATATGTATCCAGTTAATGGCTTAATTCAATTGTTAGAATATGAAATTATGAAAGAATTAAACAGTGTTTATAGAATACAATTCAACCGTCATGACTGACGCGTCAGGATGAACTGAAGATGAAGGAACGAAGCAATTTATATCGATAATATTTTTTTATAATTTTAATCATACCAAAATTGAATAAATGCGAAATCATTCCTCCCTTTTTAATCATTTAGCATAAACTTTAGAAGATGCTTGATTTCTTTTTCAGTTTAAGTATCAGAAAGAATCACAATCAGCTACAACTTAAGAATACAGCATATAGGATGATACAAGGTAACTCATCACAGGTGTTTTTGCGAGTTCTACAGTCACAGAAGAAGTTCCAAGAAATTAAACGACTTTGATTTTAAACTTAGATCTTTATAATACATAATATGGATTATTGGTGATTAAAACTAAATTCTGCTTGAATATATCCAGGTACTTTTTAATACATTAGGATCATATAAAGGACTTTATATTTTGGTGTAATGATGCACTGAGTGCCCCCCATCTGCCAGCTTGTGTTGTAGCAGATAACACCTACTTAAAAATACCTATTACATAAATTTGAATGTTACTTCCAGAACTTTCTGTTTATCTGATTTCTTATAATAAAGCTCCATTTTGTAGCTATTAGAAGGGTTCTGGGAACGAGACTCGTAAGTTACAGATAGATGACAAGAACTTCAGCTTAAATTTCGTCCCATTCTACAAACTTCCCCACCACATTAAATGTTTAAATGCTTCCCAACAAAACGGTTAACTTGCTTTAACCCATATATATGAGGAACTGGTTTCGAATATGAGGTTTTCTTACCATGCAACTGTCACCAGGCCTAGAAGAACGCAAATAAATAATAATTTATCTTTTAGTATAGATTATTTGAAACTTTTGTGTCTGTATCCTTGTGAATGCTATTCAAGCATAAGAAATGATGAAATTTTGTTCAGCCTTTTTTCTGTAAAGAAAACGTTTTTAATGCCAAATACCTGTATCAAAAGAAGTATAAAGGAATTTTTACGCTGGTTTATGACTTCTTGAGGACTAGTTTTTTTCAGTAAAAATGATTAGATGTCGCGTAATTTGAAACATAATTTGATAAGAAACAACATTTTTTACAACTTCCTTTCCAGAAATCTGAACTTTGAATGGATATTTTATGCAAATTCCCTCATTCCGTTTCCTAATTTAAGAATTTGTATACCATCAGTTTATGATTTGATAATAATAGCATTAGACGAACAGGAAGCTTTCGACCCAAACGTACGAGAAAGCTGATCCTTTTGTAGAACAAGTTTTATTTAAAGTTTCTCTCATTGTTCGTAATATGTACAATTTGAGCAATTGTGGCATAGAAACCTATTACTTTTGGCTTTAAAGGATAAAATGGACGTTTCTGTTTCACTATAATGAATAAAGATTTTTTACCAGGATATTTATAAGAAAATCAGATGCATTTTCAGATACGATCTTTCGGATTATGTCATTAAAACCACACAAATTATGCATTAATCTAAGTGAGGGAATATGATCTGCTACTGGAGCAACGTAATTTCAAAAAATATGTTTTGTTTTGAAAATGTCTTTTAATTCCAAAATATGCCTTTCCTTTCCCAAGATTTTTTAATTTTTATTTCTCGTTTGAGAAAAATATTTTCCTGTCTTTTTCATGAATGTGAAATGCCGTAATGCATTTCCTGTCTTCTAAATTTTTTTTAACAAAACGGAACAATTTTATGCAGGATACCAAACTAATAATTTTTGGTATCTAAGAGTGAAAAAAATTTTTTCACTGAGTTACATTATAAACTCAGTGAATATATTTTTTTCACCGTTAGATACCGAAATTGTTAGTTTAATATTATTTTTGGTATAAAAACAATAGAATAATTAAATGAGATATGATACTCCTTTTTTGTTATTCGAATAGCAATCATTCAATTATCCATTTGTAAATAATCCCGAATTCAAAGAAGAACTGAAAAAAAAAGTTAGAATTTCTAATAAAATTATTAAAGCTTTGCCTAATGCTGACAGCCTTTTGTTTTCTTGCAGTTGATTCTACAATAAAGGCGGTGATATGAAAGACATACAGAGAACTATACATATTATTATCTAATACTTTTAACTTCATGAGGGAAACTGGTATAATTATGCTACAGTACTAGAATCCCAAAACACTATTTCGACTAACTATTCCACCATAGATAAGATATCTTATGAGGATCATGAAGTTTATGGATTATGTAATGATGCTGAAGTTTACAGTTTTGGTATTCAATGATGTTATTTACTCGATGTCTATGATTTAAAATTATTTAATCTATCTACCTGTAATGACAAACAGCGTGTTTCAAAACGAGATTTTAACCAGACAAACAATAATGAATTTTTCAAACAACGATTGGTTTCGAAGCACTAAAGGATGTTGGTATTGGCTTCATTCGCACGATTAACGTATTGTGTTCTGAAGTTAGATAAACTTAAATTTAAAATGTACGACGTAATTTTGAATTATTATTATATTATACCTGATATAATGATGGAGATTCACTTATACCACTGTAGATTTAACATGAAGGATTCTCCTACCATATAGAAAATGAGTGGGTAAATCCAATATCAAACTGACGGTCCCCTGTTCATTAAACTAAAATTATATCTGTCTAAAAGACAGGTAAATTAAGTTAAATTTTGCTTCGTGTTTCAAGATAAGAAGGTGCCACATTTTGGTCAAATCAGCGTAAGGAAAAAAGGAATGATATCAATCAGAGATGATTTTTCATAGAAACACATTCCTCTAGTCAACGATTTAATAGATGCTGAAGACTACCTTATTAAAATTCTCGTTACAAATTAATTCACAAAAGACTTCCAAACAAATAATTTTCCCCTTTTGGCACTTGGGATCAAATTTTCCATATCAATTACCCCAACTGAATTTTATAATTTTAAATAATTAATAAAAAAAGTCTATAATTTCAGTAATGCTCTTTTTTGGCCTGTTTTTAAGAGTGACCATTCATTTTTGTACTGGCAGAAATTGATAAATTTCTTTTCAGTATCTTTTGTTTTCCAATTTTTTAGTCTTTTTTTTCACGCTTAAATAACCCCTTTCACATCTTTTTAAAGGACAAGCACCACTTGAGAAAACATTTTACTGACTATTTATGAATTTTCCTTATTAAACTAAAATATGAATGTTAAATTATTTTATTATGAATTTTTATATTTTGCCGCTAAACATTTTAGAATTTCTGTATTGAATATAAAAGGGAACTTTTTAAAAATCCTTTTTTTAATATTAAAAAGCTACTCAGGGCAAAATTGAATTTGGCCGTGTATATCATGTATGAATTTGCCTATCTTTATCTAAAGAAATCCTTCTCTTTTCTATGACTTCAATTACTTATTTTTAGGTTTATGAGCAATTCTACAAAATGAGATCTTTAAAACAACAATCGGGCCAAACTAAAGAATATCATTCATGCCATTCTAGAACTTTGTAAAAGTAGGGTGAAATAGAAAACTTAAATATTTCCGTAAAACTCGATATTTAACACAAATGCTTAGTCCACAACAAATGCTTAGTTTTCTTTTTACCGGGACACGGTCTATTCCCCTGTTACCTACACAGATTCAAAAAACTAAACTCACCACTTTGTCCTTGTGGTCGACCAGGTGACGCAGCGTTTTTTATTGCCCGCTGACTAAGGAGTATCATCTTAAAGAACTCACACTGAATCATCGGGTCGAGTCTTTCAAAAATTTATTGAAAAATAGAGAGTGCATTTCGCGACTTGAAAAGATAATCAGATTCTGTGGGGACATGTACAATAGGCTCAATTTGTTTTTGAGTTTTGGAGTTGATTGGAGTGCTTCGGTTTCTGGAAATTATTATTATTATTATTATTATTATTTTCTTCAACTTGGTGTCATTCTAATACTCGGTTAACTATTCTCGAGTTTTCGACTGTTTTAGGAATTGTTTTGTTTTCTTTTGAATTGTCATCTTGTCCATTGTAAAGTTTTTGTTAGATCTCTTGTGTGCTTCTGCGATTTTGTGTAGTTTTTGTAATGCTTATTGTCTCTCGATTTTTGTTTGTAACTGTTTGGTTTGAAATGCGGTTGATTTTTTTAAATTTTGTTATCTTTATTTTTTGTATGTGTGTGTGTTTTTTTTAATGTTTAGCTTTTTGCGTTTTTGCTCTTTGAGTTTTTGCCTTTTGTGTTTTTGCTCTTAATCCTTTCGTGTTTTTGCTCTTAATCTTTTTGTACTTTGTGTTTTTGCTCTTTATCCTTTTTTCGGAGTCATTGTTGTAAACGATGATTTTTAAATTGTTCTGCTCACCCCTTGGGGTTCTTTGTAAATTCTTTTTTAATGTAATTCATTTCTTTTGTTTTATGTTTCCCCTCCGGCCGGTGGAAGGCCTTACACCCTCTTGGGTAGGCTGGGCCGGGGCGGGTTGTAAGTAAGTAAGTAAATATTTAAAATCATATTTCCATGAAAATTCAATATTTAAGTTTTTATACAGCTTTGTGCTTCAACCAAGGGGATAAAGGGAGAGAAATGAAATTATGGATATAGAAAATGTCTAAAAGTCATTATTTCATGCCAGCATATCTAACTTACTGATCGACTATCGACTAAATTGCGGAATAAAATGTAATGGCATGATTGCTGGAATAATAAATTTCCTTTACGACTCTTCGTTGAATGACGGCATCTCTTCAAGGAAACTATCGTTAACTAAAACTCAAAAGATTTATTAAAGTCAAGCATAAATAAAGATATATTAGTTCCTTGAGGAAATGTTTCTTTACCAAAAATTTTAATCAAATATTGAATAGGCTAAATTACGCTTATCTGAAAATATTTTAGGCATATATTTAAAGTAAAAAAAGTAGTAAAAGTAATTGTACACGTCGAAATCACACCGTAATGGACCGTAACGAATTTAAAAAACTCACAACATATCCAAAAGAATACATACGAAGAGAAACACTTAGGAACTTAATAAGTTCCAAGAATAATTCTAAATTCCATTTGTGTTTCCAAATGAAAAAAGAAAATTTCAGGAATCTTAGTATCATGAATACTTTCAAATGCAAGGGATAAATTCCGCCAATTTAATTTATATAATTATATTCTTACTTTATTTCCTAAATTACAAATTTTAAAAAATAATGGAGACTCAAATAAAGTACGGAATGATGTAAAGGGTAAAGTAAAGTAAAAAGTGAAGTAAAGTATACAATTCTAAGTGAAATATGGGATTTAAACCACTAGCATTTTGAAAAAATAATATATATCTAGCAAGCTGTAAAAAATAAATACTTACGAAGTACAAAACATATTTTATTTGGTTTTCAAATGCTTTTAAAAAATGATAATTCAAACCTTTATTGTACTAAAATTGATAAAGCAACTACTTTCCGTAGACACACTCATAGAAACTTTGATGCATTCATTAGAATTATGACAGAACACAGTGAATAAAATGATGACAGAACGCAGTGAAGAAGAAACACACATACATGTGTGCATTCAACAATGAATTAAATAAGAACCAATAACAAAGAAGAGCCTCCGAAACAAAGTTAATTATGACCTCACGTAAGAGTGAAATAAAAGTAAAACGAATTGTGCGGTTGCATAATAAATTATGACCTCACGTAAGAGTGAAATAAAAGTAAAACGAATTGTGCGGTTGCATAATAAATTATTAGTATACTTACTAATGCATTATAACAAAAAATAATTTTCTTTGAACAAAATTAATAGTTTCGTAAACTTTTTAAAATTTCTACATAGAATATACCAGCAATCGTTTTATGAAATTTAAATTAAATTTAATATTAAAAAACTGTATAGAAATTACTTATTAAAGCCAGATAAAAAATATGTAATTCGAAATATGTAAAATATGAAATACCGTTTTCCTATATTAAATATTTACATCTAAAATGGTATCTTGGGTTGTCACAATCAGATTCTTGTGAATCAGGCCTTAGTTGTGATGTCACATCCTTTTAACTATCGCGAGAGACGCAATGATTTTTAATATTAAAATGATGCAGCGTATTTCACATGTATGGAATGAAATTGAATTAACATAATTAAATAAATTATGATTAATGAAATAATTTTTAGATCGCAAAACGCCTGCCGCAATTCATTTTTAGAATCAAGTGTGATTGTCAAGAATTGTAAGAAAAATATTTTTAATATCTTAATACGACTTTTAATAAGATTCTTAATCAACAATACTTATTGGTTAAAAGAAGTTAAGATTATAAGTAAAAGATTCTTGGAAGTATAATACGGATTTTAAAAAAGATTTTTCCATCAGAAATAATTATTGATTAAAAGAAGTTAAGAATTGCAAGTAAAAAATTCTTAATAGTGTAGCAACTATTTAAAAATTTCGGCTAGCTCTAAAAGAAAATAATTTTATGAAAAAAAATTAAATAAACAAAGACAAAATTAATTTGGGGAAAACAAAGTTACTTTAAAACTATTTTTAATTAACAAATAAACAGTCACTACACAAAAGACACTTCACATTACACAAAATTAATATTTACAGTAAATAAAAATAGTTATAATTAATGTTACAAACGGGGGGGAATAACTAAATCCCAGACAGGAAAATGTCCATCGTCCAACTAATGAATATCATGGCAAATATACTCAGCACGGGAGGTGGCGCTGCAATCGTCCAATGGGATCGTTACAATAGCTTAATACGACTTTTAATAAGATTCTTACATCGTAAACACTTATTGATTAAAAGAAAATATTAAGAAATAGTTATTGATCTGTCTGTATAATTTTTAACAAGAAAAGAGATAATATTTTATTAGATAAAAAAATTAAAAGAGATTATATTAATCTTATGTTTCAGAGACATATATAATTCGACCTAGTAGCCTGAAACATACAAAAACTTATGAAATAATTTCTTAACTAATAACTTAATGAAATAACTTAATTTTCATTGCAATTTAAATGGGAAATGAGATAAGAACTTACGAATGAAAGATGGAAAATGAAAATTGGTCCTCAAAATTTAGTTGACATATTTATTGTACAGTGGCCAACAAAAAATGGGACACCTCTGTAACTATGATATATATTATTGAATCTTCACAAAACTAGTGTCGATGTTAATGGCTCAATGGTTTATTCAGATAAAAAAACTGATTAACCGAGTTCATTAACATATTTAGTTAACTACAATCTCGCAATTTCTCCGTTAAGCCTACCGATTTTTTGGCTGAATGGATTCCTGGCCATGAAATTAGTCCCCCTCCCAAATTTTTTATGCAGTTCTTATTATAATTTCTAGAGTTACAGGCTTTTGAAAAATGGCTCATCTAGTGTTAAATGAGTTTTATAAACTTTTGATAATACTATACCGGAAACTATTATAGGTTTCCCAAAAATTTTCACTCACTAAAAGAACATAATCTTACTGCATAAAAAATGAAATAAAACCATAAATAAATAAAGAATAATATTTTTTACAAATTTTGAAACACGAATGTGAAATAAAGTGAATTGTAACATAATAAATTTTTTACATGAGAACAAAGCTGAGATATTGAAACGTCGGGATCCAAAAAATTGCGAATATATCTGTAATAGTTTTCGAGATATTCGCAAAAAATCGCAAAATTCGCATAAGAGACTGGTGTTGCCCAGTCGCACCTATTTTTTAAGGGACGGTATATTGTCTCTTCTTGAAAAACGAGCTTTAAAAGCCATTGTAAAATCGCGGTTGGATGAATATTACTTTTAATTATCAAATTTAAAAGAGATTTTTCGTTCTTTTAAAAAAAACACAGTTGATATACAATTTATAGAATTTCAAGTGGAATTTCTTATTTAAAGAAAAAATAATCATATTTTTGAACAGCGATTTTTAACAAATCATTAATACTTTATTTTGTTTCTTTTTTGGCAATATTTAATAATCAATGAAAAATTGTGCAAATAATGTATAATTATGAGTTTTTTAAAATAAAATTTAAATATTAATAAAATAATTTGAATATTTGAGAGATCGTTTGTTAGTTCGAATAAAAATAACGAACACTCTGTATTTATAAATGAAAGTCAAAATGATTTACAAATGTTTGTCTCGCATTTTGTAAATTAGTTTCTTGATCTTACTCCTTCAAAAAAAATCCAACTCTAAAATAATACACTTTAATTTTAATGCTATCTGAATATGAAATTTTATCAAAGCAATTTTCAGTTTATGTTTTGTTGTTCAGAAGTTTATAAGTGTTGATTTTTAAAGAACGAAGGTTTTCTTTGTAAAATCTAAGGATTTAAATAACGATTGTTTTTTATTATAATATTTCGAACAACATGAATCCATGTATAATTATTACCTAATTGGCCATCATTGACATTCTCCTTGAAACTAGACAATAAATCACTTATTCTATCGCATGGCATTACTCCAAAAAAATGACTCAAATATATTTTAGATGACACATTTTTTAAACAATTTTTTCCTAATTTGAAAGGTATTTCTTAATAAGTTAAAGACACTGTTCTGAAGATAAATAAATTGCAAAAATATCTACTACTTGTTTTTCGCTAAAATTACTTTTTCTCAATTCAGTACATTAAAAACAAAATGGTGCAAATTCGGCGACTCTTCTCTAATCGTAATTCATATTTGATGCATTCCTGCTAAGTGGATGCATTCTCAAGCTCATCTACGGTGATGGTGTCTGTAATCGGGTTCGAATGGAAAGCTCCGGATGCATTCGCAAGCTCATCTACGGTGATGGTGTTTGTAATCGCGTTCGAATGGAAAGCTCCAGTGTCAGAAGCTTATATGCATTGTAGTATAAATGTCCACGACTTTCCCGTATACTACCACAATGCTTTATTATTAACGAAATAAAAAAAAAATAAGTTCAATGAATTTCCTATCCTATCAACAATCGTTTTCACCTGAAAATATAATATTCTCTTTTTAGATAAATTCATTGGCTTAAAACGCCCCTTCGAATCAATGTTTCTCACCAATTTTAGAAACATTAGAAACCACACATTTCATTCATAACAAACACTTCTGGGTGTTGCTGAAATGCCTTCAAGGTGGGATCAAATGCCTTTAGGGTGGGTGGGGGGGGGGGCAGGAATATGAAAATTTTTTAAAAATACGAAATGCTCAAAAATTCTTAAAATATTAAGAACTTCAAAAAGAATACGCGCATTTCAGATCAATCTAAATCATGCTTGTTTAATTTTCAGAAATTTCACTGAAATAAGCAAAAGAAAAGCTTTTTTTTGCTATTAACCAGCTGAGATTTTGAGGGGTCGTTAGTGAGTTGGCTCTATTCAGGTGGAGATTTTAGCAAAAAAATTAATTTTTTTATCTCAAGAACTATTAAGGAATTTTTGAATGAAATTTGGTACACGTATAGAAAAAGACATGCCAAATCGAATTATGTAAAAATCCTGACTTCCGTAATGGAGAAATTTCAAGATAGCAGTTAAGTAACTATGTTAATTAACTCGGATAATCAGTTTTTTTACCTGAATAAACCTGTCCCCTTTATCCGTTAACATCGACCTTAGTTTTGTGAAGATGCGATAATATATACAGCAGTTACAGAGGTGTCCCATTTTTTTTTTGTTGATCACTGTACCATAACAGCAATAATGAAACTTTGCATATAGAATTATCAACTTCCTACAACAAAACTTTCCCACTATTTACATGAAATTATTCATGTTATGAATAATTCATATATAATCTACCAATTCTTAAAATGTGGTTATACAAAAGAGAGAGGGATCATTGCGATTTATATTAATAATTTAATTTCTTTGCAATTTTGGTATAGGATATGTGAGATACATTGTTTTCTAAAAAATGAAAACTGATGCTCGAAATTCAGCCAATTCAGTAACAATAATAATAGAACTTTGCATATGGAATTATGAACTTCCTACAAACTTAACTCTCCCAGTATTTAGAAGAAGTTATTCACGTTATGAATAGTTTTAATATCGCGCTTCCCTCAATATTGCAGGCCAAGATACAGAAAAACATCAACTTTGAAGTTAACAAATTATTTAACCAACCGTACTCAAATTAATCCACCAATGCCATTATCGGATCATCAATCATGATAGAAAATATAAAACAGCTTCATAACACCCTGTTTTCTTTAAATTTCAGTTAAATTGCGGCATTTCCTGCTTTGCTTGGGGATCGAACTTTACACGGAAACTCAGATAAACAGAAATTGACCAATCAGTCTCGTCTCGATCAGATAAACAAACACAACCAATCAGAAACTCATTATTATTCATAGGGTGCGGTTGCTGACATTCATGTTTGCCCACAAATGAACGCAATTTTTGGATTGGTAAAATTATTTTGTTTTAGTGAGAAACAATGTATCGAAGTTGCATTCCGTTAGATGATAGTTTAGATATAATTAGATAATAATTTCCAAGATATTTGTTAAGATATAATTTCGTGAGTGAATATCCTGGTAAAGCTGAGTTTCAAACCAAATAATTGGCAACTGAATCCTGAAATGCAATGTTTCCAAGTATATTTGTATTCTATAAGCGTAATTTTGCTTCTTTAGCTATGAAAGGGGTATGTCCTTTTTCATAAAGCAAAGGAGAAAACTTGCGTAAAATATATTCCGTTATAAGACTTTGTTAAAAACAAGCCTTTTCTCACTAAATGACATGTTATTTGTTAATTACTTTCGTTTTTTAAATTAATTGCGTTCTTGTTTAAGACAGCAGTCCTCATTCTTCTAGTATTTCGGCAACTTTGCATATCAGTTTTAATCGCGGTGAACTTCGGAATTTTAAATCTGTGCTAACAATAAAAACAATTTCATATTTGTCTGCCTGTTGGCATTCTACTGGACAGACCACTGGATCTAGAGGTGTCAAACTGGCTACAGATATACCTTGGAGGGTGAGAATGTGCACCTCGAAGCGATTGTTTTTGAAATTTAGCTAGACTTTTAATTAATTAAAAGTTATACAAAATTCTGTCGTTTTTCATGGACAAATTTCAGAAATATTATTACACCACCTTAAAATTCAAAAAATATCTTTTTAATGATACTAATTTAATTGCCGTGAAAGATTGACAATTAAATAACTTAAGTATTAACTTAATTGGAGTATTTAAATATAAATTTGACAATTTTCAAATTTTTTTGCATTATTTGTATCAACACTTTTCGTTGTTTTAATGAAATTTAAATCGTTTTTATTGTTTCTACAAATATTTAATAGCATAGCATTTTATTTTCTTATTTTATTTCATCCAAGTTTCTTGTAGAATCAATACACAAAGCTCTTGTATCATCAGACTAAAAGAATAGTCATTTGTTTATATCAAAAATAATTTATTTGAATATTTACTGGAAGAAATCGATTAGTCGTACATTAAAATTTGAAGAACTACTTCAAAAGCTTGAAATATGAAATCAATTACAATCATTCACATTACGCGCGCAATCATAATTTTTCACCTCTAAGATGTGGAATGGATTCCTAATATATATGGCGCGGTGCACTTGGTATCTCTTACGTGGGCATTAATGATTGCATTTCGCAGTAATAAATATTTAAAAAAAATTCTTTCAAATAATTTAAAAAATCTCTGCGCTCGTATGCATTCAATACATAAAATTTTAATTTGATGTGCTGTGTGAACACATGATAAAAATGTATGCTGATTCTATGTCCATTCCATAGTCTCTTTCTGTTTTTGAACATAAAGTCACTGATAGTCTAGTCCTAATGAACTAAAATGAAGTTAAGAGTGATACACATAGATGGCATAAAAATGACGTACACGCGACAAAAACTATGTTATGTCATCCAAGATACATTTTTCTCATAGAAAAAATAATCTTTATTGCATATAAGATCTAAGATAAGACTTTTCAACACACTTTTCTTGACTCAAATCACATGTTTTTTCGAAACATTATATTGTTTATTGGAACAAGAACAAATGATAATCCAAGAGAGAGAACATTTCGCAACAAAGGATTTCACTGCAAAGTGTGCCGCTTGGCTTATGCGGGGACCAGAACAAAGATACAACGCCTTCCAACAGAATTTTTCAATGAAGAAACAAGTCGAGAACTGATCGACTAAACCACTCTCCCACTGCATTCAATTTAATAAGTGGCAGAGAGAAGTCACAGAGTCCGAATTTCAAGTTATTGTTTTCTTCTTCCGATTGTAATGGCGATAGAAAGGGAGGGTCAGTTCTTTATTTTTTTTCCCTGTTACGCGGTTCTGATTAATGATTTTCGGCAGCAAATTGCTTTTTGAAAAAAAAAATGCATTTTTTCTTCTATCAACCGGAAGCTGTAAAGCCACAATATATAATTGGGAAAGGAAGTTGTTTGAAAAACTGCTTTACATTTCAATTACTGAAAAGGACTTCAGGAAAATATGTTAAATAAGTAAGTGATACCGATACCAATGCTGGACACACATAAATAAGTGACCATTGGGTTAATTTGATTATAGCTTGGAACCACACAAGTTTTTCTCAAGGAAAAAAATATTTGACGCTCAAAAATTCAGAGATGCGAATGCGTTTTATGTAAAATTGGAGCCTTTTTTCCGCTTCTGAAAAATGTACGTTTCTTTACCTTTAATTCGGTATGAAAGTAATTAGATAAAGTCGAATTATATTAAAATAGAATCTTGACATTAAATTATTATCTGTTCTAAAGCATTAATTTGTATATTGAAATTTTTGATGTAGCTACTAATTTGTGTTTAGAATTACCTTGAATATACTTTATTAACATGTGAAAGTCTTCTCAGTGCAAGTTTTTCAAGTATTTAAAGGAAAATGAAGTTTTAAGACTTATTTTTGTCTGCCAAAAGATTACATGATTATGGACTTTAAAGTTGTAGTTTTATTGCTGTTTAGTGAAAATAAAATTAGTTAGGAAGACTCGCTGAGGTTAGAGATAGTCATTTTGAACTATAACTGAATTAATATTTATTCAATGTTATGTCGTAACTTCTAATTCATCTTTGCATTTTCGCTTCATCTCTTCGGTTTTGAACTATCAAGTGCTAAAAAGCATCCTTTGACAGAGGCCATTTTTCTTTTATTTCTGACCGGGCAAATTGCACTGAAATTTATTCAGTTTGGCATATACCACCACTTCTTCAAATTTGGCCTATCTTTTAACATGATAATGTTTTCCGGATTCATTCAAAATCATTCATTGAAAAAAAAGAATCAAGTTAGTTTTATTAAGAGTTACTGTAAGACAGATAGGCAGACGGACAGACAGACATTCTTTCTGTAAATTGTGTGATATAAAAATCATTGCGCACAGACTGCTACGACTGATGCAATTAAGCCTAAAATATCATTATGCTGCGATGTTTCGGATTCGAAGTTCGAAATTGTTTTTATACAGCTGTTTCCATAATAAAATTGTATTTCACCAAATACATGCGTATAAACCAATGATGACCAATGTTAAAAAACTAGATTCTTGAATACATTAAAATCATATTGAAGAATATTGATATTGACATGTATTATTTGTAGAAATTTTAATTGAAATTCTTGTTGGCCGGCGAGTTCCTTTCGAATTTTTGCACATGAAAAAAAAGAATTGAACTTTTCCAGTCTTATTCTAATTAACTCAATAAGTTTAGAATCCTAGATAGATTAAGTTCTTTAAGTCATTTAGAATTCAATTGTATTGCATGTAAGAACATTTAAAAATATTTTCTTAAGATATATTTCTTTCTGGTTTCTTAAGTGACTGATAAATAAAGGATTATTTCTTTTCTGTAATGATTGGAAATCATATCATATCACGAATTTTAATAATCAGTTGCTGTGAAATTAATTTTGAATTGAGCAATGATACGCAAGAAACGAACTAAAATGATAATAATAATGAAAATCAATTAAATCACTGGAGAAATGACTCAGATTTTATATTAGGAACTTGAAATAGCCTGAGTTTTTACGGAATAATGTTAAGATTTTCAGCCTGTGGAGAGTAAAGACACAAGAAAAATAACCAAAAATTAATTATTGAATCCAAAATAAGAAAAGAATTTATTAATACAAAAATAAAATGTCATCATCAAAAATAGAAAAAAAATTAGCAGAAAAGATACTAAATACGTATCTTAATATTAGTTATTTTAAATTCCAAAATTCATTGGAAGTGAACAGAGGCAAAATTGATACAAATACTAATTGGGTTCAGAAAAGGACAGTTAGTTTAAAGAATATCTTTTTTCATCTCTTTTTCAAAAAACGGTTTATATTTTTAAATAAAAAAATAACTAACACATGAAATGACCATGAATGTAAGATTAATAATTTAAAAGCAAGGCAAAGAAATGCCTTGCTTTTTTGCCATAACATTGAATAAATTATTCAGATGGTCTTCGTGCCCATTTTACTTACGATCTACACTAATAAAAAAGGGGTAGATATAAAAGTAAATAAGCGAAAAAGAGGAAAAATAATATTTTTTATTACTTCCGAAGGAAATTGAAGAAAGTGCTTGCTATAAACCGAAGTAAAAGAAAACTGGTTGAAATTTCTATAAATGGATTACAGATGAAATATGATTTATCTTTTAGCACAACCGCCATTGATATTAAATATTCTAAATGGTAAAGTGCATGCGGAAATGACAGTTATAAAAGAGAAAAGGTGACATAATTTGATTTCATGCTTCATAATTCAGATTTAAGCCAAAATTATCAATAAAAAGGCTATAAAATATTGATTGTTAGGATTTGATGTGCGTGAAATAGCATTTTAATCAATTCTTATTATGTAACACCCGGAAAAATATTCCATAAAAGGCTTTTTATGCTTACTTTTTTGTTAACTGAATTTAGCGACATAAGTAAAAAGGTTGACGTAATTGACAAAGCCAAATAAAATAATGCAAAACTGATTTTTTATACCGAAAAATTCTTCATTTAATTTGTAGCCAAGATTTTTAAATGCTTCTTGGGAAAAAATAAAAGATCACTTGAATTCTTAAGAGAATTGACAAAGCAATAAATGTTAAGAGATTGCATGCGGATGCTTTAAAAGAAAGCTTTATAATATATAACAGCATTTAAGCATCATAATAATTTCGTCTTGAGCTCATTTTAACTTAATCTAAAAAAATCTTTGCGAAGAAAACAGTCAATGAACATTTGTTGGAGAGATTTTTGTTCGCTGATTACGAACACTTCCCAGAACAAAGACAAGAAGAAGCACATAAAAGATTTCTCGAACCGCATCTTGTTTCTATCTATTGGTGCCTCTGTATGAATGATGAACAAATTAAAGTGGATGCGCAAAGAGTTGGAAAGAGAAGCAGTCAACTCTCTAGGCAAATGGATAAGAATGGACGGCGGAACGCAATCGAAATTGAAAAACGGTTAGCTTTTCTAATTTTTGAACAATTTCTGGAATGAGAATCTGACATTTGCATACTTAACCTGAGTTACACAGTTCATTTATGCTTCCTGAATTTATTTCTAAGAGCTTTTCTGAACTTGTTGAAGCATTGCTAAGCTAATACTACGCAGTCTAAATGCAGTAGATTGCCAAGAAAAAAACAAGAAAGAGATGTGTTCTACTGTTACTACATATAAATAAAAGTATCAAGAAATTACGTAATTTTTATGTTTTTGGAAATATCAAGAATAAACTAATTAAATTCAAAAGAATTTACGAAAACTCGATGATCAGTTAGTGAACAAATCGAACATAGCCTTTGAACGGATAATATTTCTTAACCAACTACTCATTGTAAAGGTCAACAGTTTTTCCGTTAATTTATAAGGATCGCTAAAAATTCATTAACGTTGATAATTTAAATACTGCTGAATTCTTTGTTACGTAATTCTATGAGGCCCTTAATTAATTAATTGTAAAAACGCGAGCTCTTAAAAATGTCTAAATCCTAGGAACTGCCTGATTTAACAAATGTCTAGATTTTTTATTTCAGATCACTGGCTTTAGATTTTGCAATTCTTCAGTTCACCAGTTTCTTCATTAATTGAATAGATAAAGCATCATAGATGAAATCAATAAATTTAACAAGTTTTAGATTAAACTAGGGGAAATATTTTATCGTTTTACAATACAAGGTAAAATGGCTCTTTCTTTTAATTAAAGAAATTTCGTTTAATAAAGGTAATCCTAAAATCATCACTAAACCCCCCCCCCCTTTTACGGTAAGAGGTTTTAAATCTATTATCCACTGGGATCTTCATTTTCAATTATTATTAATTAACAGCTATAATAGCAGTAAATTTAGAAAATTATTGCCGTATGCAATTTTCCATGCGAATTCGTTTGATTTAAGACTGATAATATATAACTATCTATTATAATAAAACGTTTTTTAATGAAAATCGTCTTAGTATCACCAATTACTTTTCTTGGCACTTAAGTCAGAAATGTGATGTTTTTAATCATTTTTTGTCTTGTCGTTAAAATAATATTTCATTTTGAAGGAGTTTAGAGTAGAATGAAAAAAAATTAGCATTTATATAAGTTTATATTTGTTACATTAAATCCTCACCTTTTCGTCTCGTAAATAATGAAAAGCCATCTCGTAAATGATCCAAGACATCTTTTCCTCAGAATAAAACCGTAGTTTTGAAATTAATTTTTGTTTCAAAAAACTTGTTAGGGCTTATTTTCAGTGAAAAGCTTATTTTTCCATGTACAAGTATTTACATTCTTTCATGCTGAAAAACTATACATTTGCCGAAATATTTCGTTTTTTACCGATACGGAATTGGTATAATTAATTTGCTAATTCCAAATATAAAACAAATTATAATATGAATTGTAATGAAATTATTGCTGCAATTTATTTTAAGTAGTAATATCAGTAAAATTATTTATATTTATTTAATATTACTCTAAAATTATTATTTTGTAGCTCAATAATCCATCTAGTCAATAATCTTAATTGATGCTTATTTTTGAGATTGGATTAATAGTATGGGAATCGAAAAAATTATACTTGGGAGTTTTTCCGGACAAATCGTATTTTAGAGATAATGAGATGAGTTATATTTATCTCATTTATCTCGTAATCAGTCAATGTATGAAAATCCCTTTCTATTAACGTATTAAAAACTTAAAACATTTGTTGCATTTGCAGTGCGAGAAACAAGCCGAAACACAAATTATCTTTATTATTTGTTCTTTAAGAAATTTACTAATGTACTTCATTACTCAAAACATTTTGATTAAAATGAAATATTTCAACGCAATTACTTCTCGTAGAAAGAATTTTCCACTGAAGAATAAATGCTCTATTTAAAAATACTACTTCTCCATGATATGCTTTTTGACAAGAAGTGTCGTATCTTAAACTTTCAATTCTACATATTTAGATAAATAAATGAAAATAAAATGTATAATTAAGAAGAAAAATACTTATGATACGTTTTATACTTTTAAATGAATAAAGAAAAGAAATATCAAATCATTCATTGAATTGTTCAAGCATTCTCGAAAACGGTGACAAGTTTTTTCAGAAATTTTTGCAATTGACAAATGAAATCTTTTCGTAAATTAAAGCATTTTTATATGTAATAAAACTATTTAGGCAAAATGAGGACAAAAAAAGATAAATTGAAAACTAAAAATGCTCTTTTTTATAACAATGGCCGTCATTTGCGACTTTGAAAATTGGATATTAGATTTTGAGTTTCAAATGGAAATTCAACTTCATTTCTTAAGAATAAATATGTACTTTTACTACATTTTTCTGTCTTTCTACATTTAAGGCATGCAAATTCTACTCTTTCAAAATTAATACAAAAAGAGGTTTTTTTTGAATGAATGAAGAACTTCTAATATTTCTGTTTTCTCTAATCTGTTTGAAAGAAAAATTGAAAAGAAAACTTATTAAATATCGAAAGAATTTTAATGATTTTTTTTATATGCTCCATTTTAAAAGATGTTTCATGGCTGCTTATATAATAATTTTTATTTTGAATTTACATAATCATTGACAATAAAAAATAATTTTCATAAAATGTATGAAGAACATGAATTATTAAGACATTAGATGATTAAAACTGTGCATTTTGCATTGAATGCAAAAAAGGACAAAATGAGGAAGAAGTATTACTTACAGAAATGTTGCCATTTGACGCAGATGGATAGAAGAAGTAACTAATATTTTTAAGTTATGCTTCTAATGTCAATACAAATATATGACTAATGCAGTTTGCTTCAAAACGAAATTAACCAGCGTTCATGGGGAAAACAAAAGCACATTCACACAGAAAAAAAAATATCTTTAAAACATGGCAGATGAGGTTGTTTGTGAAATATGTTCATCAGTAGCTGGAGGCTGTTCAAAATATTCCTTTACAGAAAACATTTATCGTTTATGAATGTTTAAATTCACTTATGAACTGCAATGATCCAACTACTGAGGGACTCGAATGCATAACAAGATGTTCTTAAATGGAAATATATTATTTAATTATCAATATATCAAATAATTTTTATATTTAATAAAATTATTTGATTATAATCTTATATAAATAAATAATTACAAATTCCCGTCAGGATTTGTGTGATTACATGCCGATTAGGTGCAGTTCACACGATAGGTAATGATAGATACCAATCGCCATAAAAGCGACCGCCAGCCACGGTTGAGAAATTTTATATAGATCTTAAAGATAACTAACTACGTTAGCAGCGGGGAATACTTCTTTTGAAACATTTTATTCCTGTATTCTGAGCAATTTTCATGTTGGAGGAAGCATACATGGCTTCTGATAATGATATGAGCAGATTCGTCTCTTAATATCTGGAACTGGATGAGATGTTTTTGAAAGTTGTCGGAAATTAATGAGCAGCCATGTTAACAGATTCGATATAACCAACCTCTATCTATTCGTGCTTCTTTAACAGTCTACTTTTAAAGTGCCAGACATGCATAGAATCTAACAGTTCGAATTTAGAATCTTCCATATAAATTGGTATGTTGTATATAACCACTCTTAAATTGTTATGATTCCCGAAGAAAATAAAGACACTGAAATATAAAGACAGAAATTGCATTGTTTACTGTCTTTATATTTCAGTGTTGGTGTTCCATTTATTACCTTCCTATAGCATTTAAGACAGCTTTCTATAAAGAATAATTTTATTTTTGTGTTCCCAGTTCTTTATTTGAAAAATGTTTTCTCCTGTCTTGTAAAAAAGGCATCAATTCGAATTAATCTTAAGGCTGAAGTGCATGATTGTTAAGATAGAAAGAAGGTGAATTTGGATCTTAAATAGAATTTTACGACAGATATACATCACATATTTTGCATCCTTTGCATATTTTTCTATAGAACCAAATGCCCTGATGCCAATTACATGTCAAATCAAAAGTTTTTTTTAAATAATTCTTACTTAAAGAGCGCTAGGTGACGGATAAGCTATGCGTTTCTCGATATGGCACATTGCCAGTAAAGAATTTCTGAAATTGGCAAATTGACTCTCCGACTATTGATTAAAAATAGCGGAATGATGTCGAACATAAAAACCACTTTATAAAATACATTCTTTCTGGTTGATTGATTTGATTAATTTGTTAGATTCAAGTCCCATTTTGATGCTACATGAGGGTTGCATGCTTTTTCCGTGAAGCAGATAAAAGTTTTCTGAATATATCGGGAGAAATCCTTTAACAACCCATTCATTGACTACAAGCGCATTAGAAAAACATTCTGAAACACTTCGGGGTAAAATGATATAAATCTTGTTTCATCTCAGAAACAATTTAATTTGAAAAGCACATACGAGCATCTTGTCATTGCGCAATCTTAGTCTTTTAAATCAATTATTTGTGTTTTGTAGTTTTATCGAATGGATGATTCCTGATTTTGAGACAGAGGAAATTGCAATTTCATATCGTAACTGCTTTTGATAAGCTGTAACATTTTTTCCTTCAATTATTATATTAGCTTGAAAAATATACATGAAGAAACAAAAACGGAAATATTGCATCACTTACCTGCAGCATTTCTGTATAGAGTTTCAATGCTTTATCCTTTGTATACCTTCTACGTTTCAGCTTGGCTATAAATTAACGTCTTATTTCGTAACACGACGGCTATATTAGGACCGCTCTTGTAATTTTGAGGTTTGGTCAGATGACACCTGTGCCCCATACCTTCTAGAATCGCTAATACCGGATATTTATATGAGAAGAATTTCTGCAGATGTATGGAAGAACGATAAACTAAATAAAGCGTATTCGGTATATATTTTTTATGAGTGCAAATGAATTATTCAGGTGATTTTTTATAAGTGACGTATACAAATGAATAGCCAGGTTGAATTTATGATTCACAAAATACCTAATGACACATAAATTCAACAGTTTTCGAGTTCTTATGATATATATTAGAACAGGGATTCCCAACCTTTATTCCCTCGCGTACCCCTTGATTAGTTTTTATATTTTAGCGTACCCCCTTCTATCAGATTCTCCTCCATACCAACCGTCTATGCAAGAAGTTTTTATCAATAATGTTAAAGGGCTTATGTTATCTTAAGAGTCAAAAGACTCGAATTAATAACATTTGCTGGATGTTTTTATTTGATATTTTATTGCATTTTTACAATAGTATTAGTTCAATGGCATAGAAAATGAAATCAGCATTGTAATAATTTCTCATTAATCTATAAGGATAGCTAAAAATTACACTCCGTAATAACCAACTATTCAAGTGGTATAGTTACTAAATCAGTGGCGGTTTTCGCACAGGAGTTAGAGGCCCTCGCCTCGTGCCTCGAGAATCTCGGGTGCTCAAAACCTATTCGATGTACATCATAGTACTAAACCGACGGCTATTTTTCGACATTTGGTAGGGGAAGGTGGCCTCAAAATGTTTTCAGCCTGTAGCCTCATATTGACAAAATCCGCCACTGTACTAAATACCAAGTATTAACTTGAGGGAACAAAATCCCGTAATTTAAAAAATTCCTTATGTTTCTTTGCTTCAGCCATTACCAACCTAGATTTCGCGTAGCCCAAATAAGTCCTTAGCGTATCCCCAGGGGCACGCGTACCATAGGTTGGGGACCTCTGTATTAGAATACTATACCTCGTGCTTTGAATTTCGAAAGAACAATTCCGAAACAGAGCATGTTTATAGTTTTTATGTTATATATCTGTCTCAACCGTCAACGCATCGTAACTATTTGATTTGATACATGCTTAAGTCTCCAGAATTCGTTAATCAAAACTAAATGTTACTGAATGAATAATCCGTGCAGACTCAAGCTGACAGAAAGCTACTAACAATCTCATTACAGATGAATGACGTAATATTTCTCTCAAGACCGATAGAAAGTGTTCCATGAAATTAAACAACATTCATTCAAAATTTTAAAAAATATGTTTTGTATCATCACACAAAATGTAGATAACTAGCATTTAAACTAAATTGTTTTAAAATATATCATTAACTTTTCACTGCATTGGTGTCATATTCAGGACTAATAGGGTAATAGCACACATACCAATAATACGTAATACCAATTTATTAATTCAAACCATAACGAAGTGTCTTTACTTTGTAATTAATTATTAATTAATAAAATTAATTAACAAAAAATATTGTCATGCAATAAGCTAAATGAATTTCTTCTTTTAAAATTAATTTCAATTCCAAATTTATTTTATTTTACTACGAGTACTACTGGAAAAAAATGGCCCTTAAAAGGTTAAAAGAATTGTAGTTATGATATCGGTCCAATGTATGCGACGGT
>BGPR01002265.1:123883-148605 GCA_013235015.1 Araneus ventricosus | reverse complement strand
GAAAAGCATCTAAATTTTATTCATAAATCGCGATTTAAGACAAATGTTTTGAATTTAGCTTTGAATACAATTCAAAGAATCCCCTTTAATTACTTATTATTCTCGAAATATCTTTTACCATACTTATGATGTACCTCATGTAAAAAATAAGGATATAATTTTAGGAAGTAGAATAATGAATAAGCATCATTACCTTTCGTATGTATTATATAATATTTATATAATTTAATATTCGTGATCAAAACAGAGGGCAAATTGAATCTAACGACTCGAAGTCAAATCTTGTTGCTTCCGACATTTTTGATTTATTGCTTTTTGACACGAACATTATCATCAACAAAATTATATTTCCTACAGAATTATTAATGAATCCCTACTAAAAATGTAGAATACTTTAATTGGGTTCTTTTACAATTGCATGGAAAACGAGCTCAAATTTTGAAGATAATAAAAAAAAACAATAAGATCGGAAATGGCAAACGATTTTTTTTTCTTCCTATTACATTCCAGCGAGTGAATGAATGGCAAGTAACTACGTCACGGCCGACGTCACAAAGCCGATCATATATAGCGCGGAATACGGAGGAAACGCATGGATACATTTTCAAGCTCTTCGCAGCAGTAGAACCATTCCTTGGCCACACCTGACTGCAAACACATCTCAAAGATGAAAACAGCAGCACATATTCTTGGATTAATTCTTCTATGGGGTGAGTTAAATCTCAAAAAGTTCTTGGCTCATATTTTTTTGTAAAAGCAATGCATAACTAACTAAGGCGCTCAAATGTAAAGTTGGAAATTTGTTCTTCGTATAATTTTTTTTGAAAAGAATAAAGTAATTTATTTGAAAAATAAATTGTATTAAATAAAAATGGAATTTAAAAAATCATTAAAAAGGACGAACTGAAAGATATTTTTTAGCACTGCATGATTGACGCTGCGCTGTAGATTTTTTAAAATTTAAATTTGCTCAGAATTTAAAGCTAAAAAAAGTGTTGAATAGTGTTGTTATTCTTTTCATAATTTAGTCATGTGTAAACATTTTAATTTAAAATGAAAATGATAATAATTCTGACACTTTTAATAAGTGTCATTATCAATTGCCTTTATAAGTATCTTATATATAACGTATGAGAAAAATATTAGCAAATTTAAAAATAAATTAAACCAAATAAAAAGATAATAATTTTGATGAAAAAAATCACATCATTGCTTGTATTTGTAGCAAGTAAAAGTAGATTTTTAAATATCTCATACAAGAATTATATTAATAAACTTTGTCCAAGTTACAAGCATATTTAAATATAACAGAGTATGAATAGAACTCGAAATTAATTTATTCAATAGCGAACTCAATTCATAATAAACAGTTTAATATAGAAAGACTTTCTGTAATTAAAAGTAAAGCAATTTTCTTTGTTAAAATATTATGAAGAATTGTATAAAATATTATAGTTTTTATAAGAAAGATAGCACGGCGAATGAAACTTTGACTTATGCCAAAATAATAAATTTACTAATTTTGAAAGCGAAAGAGGTTAGGAGAAGGTTTGATTTTCTCCTCGAGTTTCGTTAGAAACAAAATAGAATAAGTTTTTTTTTATTATTATTCATATTCATATCCAAAATTTACAATAATTAGATATTTTAGATATTCAAGAATCAGAAAAAAGTAATAATTTTTTATCCATTTTAAAATATTAAACAGATATTTCACACAAAAAGTAACATACACTATTTTTTAATTTAGACATGGAAAGTTTCCTCTAAACTCCATTTACGAAGAAAAATAACATTTTATCTAATGTAAAAGTATGATTTCTGATTTCTAAATATTTTTAGAACCTTAAAAAACACGTAAATTCAAAAATTATAAGTTCTGAATGAAGATAAATAAAAAAGATAAAAAATTGTGAATTATACATTTTGCATACTAACGCCTATTTTTATGTATATTTTTGTAAATATGTTTGTCAAGTATTAATATATGTGTTTTTTTCTGCTGAATGTTTCTATATTTATATACTAATGATTTTTTCCCTCCTAGTAAATCATAGAGTATAAATTTCTCTTAGATAGTGCTTTGCTTGCGATTGAATCTTGAAATTAAATTAACGCTGTTTACTCACATTAACCAAAAATATTATCCTTCCTTCCATCAGAATCATTAAACTAACAGCTATGATAAGAAGATACCGTCTCAAATTCATAAACAGCAAAATTGGAAAATAAAATTAGATTATCAGTTGTTTACTTCAAAACACTTCATGCGGTACGCACGCAGGCCACGAGCTCACAATTTTATACCTAACAGGAAATTTCGAATTGTCCCCCCAAACTTCCGCATATCTTTATGATCAAAATTCGGTTTGAATATCGAATCGGAATATCCCTATAAATCGATTAATTCATGAGCCGATATTCAGTTTCCTGATATGAAATTTTCTTACGTGCTGTTGCGCTTGAATAAAAGTTGACTAAGAGAAAACTATCGATTTATGATAACAGTTGATAGATATTAACATTAAAAATAGATGCAAATAAAATAAAATAAATAATATTTTAAAAGTTTATGAAACATACGGCTTAAGATTAAAAGAAATAAAATACATACTTAGAAAAAAAGTTTCTTATAAAAATATTAGCAAGATGAATGTTGAGAATTTTCTTATTACAAGAAAATTAAAAAGTAAATTCGTAGGAATTTAAAGAAATTAAATAAAAAATAATTACAAATTTCATTTGGAGAGATGTTGATAAGATGAAAGCTTGGGAGATAGTCAAGTCATTTCATTCGAGATCTTTTTATACCAGAATTGGAATGACTGATCAAAATTACTTATTTAGGTTACTTTCTCATTTCGAATTGATTAGCCCTTCAGTGATTAATATTTGCGTTACTACTATTTGTCTTTTTCCATTAATTTTGAATAATTTAATGATTGACTAATAACAATAAACTTAACCCTCTCACTGCTTATCCCGCGATGTCCGCGGGTAGAAAGTGAGTCTATTTTCTAGTGCATCCTGCGATTTTCGCAAGTTATTGTGTTTACTTAGTGCTATTATGGCGTCGAATCTTATTATACTGATAAAGCCTTGGACACAAATAATAATTCGTTTGGTTCAACGGTATTTGAACATGTTTGTGAACGTTGCATCTAAATAGCTATTTAAAACTCTCTGAACCCGGCTAGAGTGAGAATTCAAGTGCCTCAAAAACTGGAGTAAATTTTCATTCATGAAATCAGAATGAAATCCGCCCTTTCTCTACAGAAATTCCAGGAGGACGACACCCTCGGTTGCGCGATTAATTGTCAACAAAGAAAGGAAATAATTTTCTCCCGTAAAATTCACGCAGGCGACCGAAACCGCCTGAGTCCGACCAGTGTCGAATGAGGCGGTTTAAGGCGGAATAGGGCTCAGAGGGTTAAAAAAATTCGGGAATCAGAGGGTTAATAGATCTTTGGAATGAAGAAGGGATTATTAGTAAATAAATGTTAATTAAACAATTACTCTTAAATTAGTTTAATTTTAATTTAAAAAGCTTTTGGATTATTTTTGTATTCTTTACACTCTCTTATATACATTTACGTCAGATTTGCTGAAATTAAAAATCGTTTCTTCCCTATTTACAAACGTTCCGTTCTCTTTACAGCTTGCATTGTTGGAAGAGGAAGAGCTCAAGAATCTCTCTCTGATAATGAAGTCGATCAGGTTAGTGAACAGATAATTTTGAATAACTTCAGAATTACTTTATTTGAGTAGAAACGATCTATCTATAAATCAAGACTTAATTTAGTAGATTTAGTAGGATTTGTGATTATTTTTCATGTTCAGAGGCAAAAATGGTTAAAAATTAAACTCTCTCACAATCAAAATAAGAGAAACATTTATAAAATAGCGAAAGTATCATTTATTTTTTTAAAAATCTTTTTATTATCCAACTTTTTTTCATTAACTAAGGCTGATTTTTTGAGTGTTTGATCTTAAAGGGTAAATGAATTATGCATAAAATTTTTTATTTAGTTATTTGCACTTTTTGAATGCAATTAATAGCTTGATTTGCGTTAATCAAAAATTGTGAAATATTATTCATAGAGAAGTGGGCTTTGAAAAATAATGCATAAAAAATAATTTTAAAACAGCGTGGTTTAGCCAAAAAAAATGGCCCTTACGCCAAATACCAAGCAACCAAATTAAATCTTGTATAAAAACTATATCATACACCTTGAATGAAAATTAGCAACAGAATTTAATGTTCAAAAAATCTGTCATGTATAGTTCAATTTTAAAATTCATTGTATAAATAACAGGTGGGGTTTTTAGTGATAACGAAAAATTTAAAAATATTAATTAATGTTGTTAATCAATGAAATGCTTATCATACTTAATGTTTAACGACTATTTCTTACAGTGCCTTTTATAAGTTTCTCCTCCAAGACCACGATATCGTTTCAAAAATAAATCCAAAGAATTATTATATATTCTTCTTCTATGCCACACTAAAAAGAGTAAACCAAATTGTTCTGGAAATTGTTAAATTTAAATTGCAGCATCTTTATAACTCATTCATCTTTATTATATATTCACTGAAAGCAGCATCCATTCATTAAATTAACTTTAAAATATTTTTAAAGGCTTTATCAGCAAGTGAAAACTCCTTGGCGGCCTTATTAGCCGGTAGTCAACAAGAGCAACAAGAACCAGCTCAGAGAAGAATGAGCCTTGAAGACTTCTTTATCAATGGCAATGCTCAACAACAAGAGGCAGCACCAGCTGCGCTCCAACAGCTGCCAGAAGCCCAGCTGCAAGTTCAGCAGCCGAATCCTGAATCCGTGGTTATGGTACGAGACACCAACCTTCCCGTGGTCAATGGTGGCATGCTCTCCAGATTGCTTTTAGCAAGAAGGGTTATGAGACTTCGAAGGATGATCAGGAGGATGCTGGTTCTGCCAAGGATTCTTCGCCTGGGAAATCCTCTGCGCCCTCTCCGCCCTCTACGGCAGGTAAACTTTGTGATTTAACAGGCACACACTGAGGTAAACTTGATCTTTTTTACAAAAGACAACATGCCTGTGAAATCTTTGGGGGGAAAACTGCAAACAAATAAATGAATTAAGTTCAGTGCAAAACATGTATGAGCGCGTTACATGATGCATGCTAAAATGTCAAATTAGAATGGTGGTTTTTCGCCTAGGAAACCCTCTCTGCCGTCTACGGCGGGTAAAATTTGCGATTTAACAGGCACACACTGAGGTAAACTTGATCTTTCTTACAAAAGACAACATACCTGTGAAATCTTTGGGGGGAAAACTGTAAACAAATGAATGAATTAAGTCCAGTGCAAAACATGTATGAGCGCGGTACATGATGCATGCTAAAATGTCAAATTAGGATGGTGGCGTGGGAAATTTTCAGTAGATTTGTCCAACGAAGCGTAATCATTCAAGTGCGTATAATTTTAGAAAAATGAGAAGAATGAAGTAGGGAGTTGTGGGTGATAAGGAAGATTAATGGTTGAGGGTGTTTTTTCTGAGGAGTGTGGTAAATATGACACTTGTTCCATTAGAGAAAATTGTTAAGAAAACAAAAAATTTTCCAAGATACGCTTTGCCTATGAATATATTTTAAGCTGAAGTACAATGATTAAAGGATTGTTTATCACATCATTGAGAGTTTAAAGGAATTCAAGGCAGTTGCTGTAAACAGAAGTGCAGCCATTGATAAATGTAGAGAAAAGATTATGTGTTTTGATAGTATCTATTTTTAAAAGGATGGAAAACATTTTAAAGGAAAGTCTTTACATCAATTTTGATTACAAGCTATGTAATTTTATGATCTGTCCAAAATTATACATATTCTATTAAAAGTAATTTAAATAATCAATAATTGAACTTTCTCCGTAATCTATGGAAATAGAAATTGAATCTTTCTAACTTGAATAATACATCCTCATTTGTTCAATAAAATTATCAAATCAGTTTGATAAAAGCCTTAATTTAGAACAATTTCATCGTGCAACATACAAAATGCTTATTTGCCATCAATTCGGAAGACGCATCGCACTGTGTTGAGAATGATTGAAGGGAACTTAAAAATTATCTCAAAAAACGAAAATAATATGTTTTCGTAATGAAATTTAATATTAAATGGCTTCTATTCACTTAACTTTTCTCTACGGAAAATATATATGCGCTGAAATTAAGAAACTAAAGTCGAAGACTTTGCATAGTTGTTAAACAAGATTTAAAGAATCGATTACTTACATGAAAGTCACAAATACTTAAAAAATTTATAATTTAAAAGTATTTGTCTATTTTTAATTTAAAAGAAGAAATATAAAATAGTAGACAATTTTCAAAACATATAAAATAAAATATTTCACATGTACAAGAAAGAATTTAATTATTTAATTGAAAAAAAATTTTATGGCTTGCATAACTAGAGGTATTTGCCTACTTACATGTACTTTGAAAGTCCTGGCCCAAACAGACCATTTATTCGAATTTTCAATGAAATATGCACGTCACAAAAATTTGTAGACCTCATTTTTTTTATTTTGTCACTTTAAATTGCTTCCGTAAGGGAATCAAAATTTTAAAAGTTCGGATTTTATATTACAGTGAAAATTATTTCAGCAACTTGTAGTTTGATTTTTAAAAAGGTTAAATGCGTTGCAATGAGTTTAAATATTGTGAAAATTATCATTTAGTGTGGAATTTCAGAAAGTATTTTAAAGAATAAATTGTATTTTCCACAAAATAATTTTTCTAAAGCGATTTTAATTATTTTTTTATCGTTTAAATGATTTAAAAGCAATAACTTTAATATTCAGCCTTCAAAAAGGAAAAATGGAATACATTTCCAAGTGGAGCGATTATTAATCTTCAAACTTATGAAGAAGACTGGGATAGAATTTTAGAATTCGACAATTGATAAGTTGATATTCAGTAGGAGCATTGAAGGAAATATATTTTTTTTATAACTTTATATAGAGGAAGAGAAAACTTCTAAACCTGAGGAAAATTCTTCAAATTTAATCGCATGCGATTATTCATAGCTGATATAGAGAAAGAAGTGGAAAGTTTTGACACTTATACAGCTAAATGCAAAACAAATATTTGCAAACTGAAAGCTTTGCTACCGATTTTCCTTAAAGAGATAACTGAACATGTTACTTTGGAATGTTTTAAAGTAATTTTTAAATTTCAAATTTATCTTTCAGTGTTGAGGATTTCTCCTTCGTTCCATGGAGAGAAATCTCCATGGAATAAATTATTACCATCTAGATTATTTGGAAATATTTATTATTTTTGTTGAGAAACTGACTGGCAAATCTGCGTTGAATATGGCAAATATGTCAACAAAACGCTTATAAATTTTTTTAATCCTTTGAAAGCCACAGTGCTTTGAAATCTACTTTTAAAACCCAGAACGGCCGAGGACAGAAATGAAAGTAGGTAAACATTTTCCTCCCCCTTCTGGTAAGCAAAAGGTCATTTGCGTCGTGGGGGGGTTCTTTTACCGTCTCCTTTATCGTATCCAAACCCTTGCTGACTGTATAGGGGTCGTTTACAAATTGTGATAAAACTATATATTTTCAGCAAAATATTTTCTAAAAGCTTTATTTTTTACTGCTGTATATGATTATAACAGTAAAAGACAAAATTGATGCGAAAAGATGATATTAGATTTTAATGAGCGTGAAGATACCATTACTATATACCATTTATAAATCACTGCTGCGTCAGAAAAATTTGATCATCTAAGAGTTGTAATTTTTTTATTTCAAGAATGTACTCATCTAGATAACTCACTGTAAGCACGTAATATATTATATTTATTAAAACCTAAAACAATTTTGATTTATTTAATTATAAAGAAATTTATTTCCATAGCAATTGCTCAGATTTATTTATTAGTATCTAAAAGAGAAAAAAAAGTTCAAAAGTTGGAAACTATCATTAAGATAAACGTATAAAAAGCAAAATTATTTCCTGTAATAAAGCGGAAAAGACAAAACAAACACTGACAAATACAAACAAGACTGACAAGAGAAAAAAAGTTTAAAATATTAACTTAATTTTTTTATATAGTATTTTTCATATTCAACAATTAATTTGTTTTTACTTTTTCTCTTTTTACAGGTTGCTGCGGCGTCGTCGCCTTTAAGGCTGTTCAGTAATAGAATCGGTCAAGCCTACGACGACCCTTACGACCCAAGAGATTATGTATTTGGAAACAAAGGTTACTTTGATAGCAATGTAGCATCCGGTCAAGAGACGAATTACAACAAAAATAAACAAAAGCAGTCACTTAGAAGCTATGACCATATTGTGGATCCATACGAATTACCTTATGATCAAATCAACTTAGAAAAGGAAAAAGCTGTAAATAACTACGAAATTGATGAAGGGAAGTATCAAAACTGGAATAAACAAAAGAAGGCGCTTAACGATGTTAATGTTGACTCATACGGCAATAATCAAGCTTATGACATACAAAAAATTCAAGAGCAGCTTCAGCTTTTGCAAAAACTTCAGCAGCAGAGCCAAGCTCTTTCAAATTACGAAGAAAACGATAAGCGTCCAAAATACAAATCATCCCAGAAACATCAACCCTCCAATAGCCAGGTTTATCAAGATATCCCACAAGAAGAATATAATTCAAATCACGAAGAATATGATAACCCTACCGATCATAAGTATGATTCTCAAACAAATCAGCAAGAACAATCTAATAACTACAAGCAGTCTTCTCAAGCAAAACAGGTCGATGAACAACAGCCCCAGTTGACTCGCGAACAAATTTTACAGTTACTTCGAGAACAACAACTGCAAATACTTCGTGATGAACAGTTGAGATTGCAGCAACTTCAACAACTGCAGTTGCTACAACAGCAACAGGGTCAAAGTTATCAACAGCCTCAGCAATATGATAATCAATATTCTAATTCCGAATCAGAAAACCAAGGCCACGATTATCAAGAAGAACCCTACGAGCACCAGCACCAAAATCCCGAGGAAGATGAACAACACGGGCACTCTAACGGCAACGAAGCTGAAGATGGAGAGTATGAAAAATCTCAGACTGTAGGAACGGGTCTAAGCAGTGCTAAACCTCAAAAGGCTGGTGGGAAGGCTATAGGCGTTGGGGTGAATGTTGCAATTAAACCTCCAGCAGTCAATATTGAAGTCATTAAACCTGTATCTCCAGTGATAAAACCTATTCCCCCAATTGTAAATCCTATAATCCACAAGCCTGTCGCTTCTGCACCAGCGGAAGAAGCACTTGTACCGATCGGTTTCTTACCAAAGCCAATTCTGAAATTAAATGGGCGTTTGTTTTTTGGAGCAGAAGCTGGTAAAGGTGTAAGAATCGGCTAATGAGGAGTTTTAAATGTAAAAAGACCTACATGTCTTCAGATGGAAGAGTTTGCACCCGTTTTCTTACGAAGCAAAACTCCAAATTATCTGGAGATCTATTAGCCAACTCGTAAAATAAGTCAATCAATTCAGGAGCGACAAAAGAGAGACTGATAGAAGTTTCTCATTTAAATAGGACTTAGAGCTTTCGCTCTGCTTTGGAATGATGTGGCAAATATTTTTATCTCCTTGAGCCATTCTTGTGTTTTACTGTTGTTTGTACAATCCTGGTGAGAAGTTTAATTTATTGAAAAATGTACAGCATTATTTATTAGTTGCATGAATGAAAAATGTCCACAGGATTGTTGGGTTTAGATGACTAGGCTTTTATAAATTTAAAATATTTTCTAACTAAAAAACTTTTTTAGCGCTAAAGTAAATATGATATAATTTTTGAAGTCAAATAATATAATGCAGAATGAGAAAATACGAAACGAAAAATTTATCAGATGATAGAAATGCTTTCTTTTCGAACATTTTTTTTATTAAAAATAACGCTTATCACTTTTTTGCATATTTCTCTTATCAAGTCAAAAAATTACATTCTCTTCACATTAAACGCAAATTGAAATATTGCTTCATAGCTGAACAGTAATTATTTATTCACACTTTGAATCTTAGCTGTATTGCTACTATCTTAAAATAAAGAGTATAGTAAAAGAGAGGTTTATTAAAGTGAATGCCTTTAAATTTTGATATATTACGGATAATTATTTTAGCAAACTTTTATTAGCAACAGTTCTTGCTTCATTTGTCTGAAATACATCAAGACAATTGTCCATCTCTTATCAAAATTAATTTTGGACAAAAGATCTCAAATAACAAAAACATATTCATTTTCATCTAATCAAGTTTATTAATTGCTTTTATTTTTCACGTTTAAAATTCACTCATAATAAAAAATAATCTCAAATAAGTGAAAAAATTAACAAAGAAGAGTTGAATCTGTGGATCCAGGTGCGAAAAATGTTAGCAAATATGTATATCTCACCCATTTTAAGAATTTGCTAGTATGTTTATATTTCGAACATTTTCATTTGTATTGGAAGTGAATTTGTTTTTCATTATCTATTTGTACATAATGTATCTATAAACACTGAATAACCAGCTATTTTTCTATTGTATTTTTTAGATAATTTATTAGATGTGTAAATAAATTGCATTTTTTTCTAACCTTTGTGATTTCTTTCTGATTTTATAGCACTTACAGAAAAATGTTTGTAGATTTTAACGACACATGAGTTTCATTGTAAATATATATCAATTAGCGAAGAAAAAAAAACAGACTTAAATTTTCATAAAAGCAGAGAGATTATTTCAAAGTTATATTTTTTATTTAAAAGGAAAAGAAATCATCAGAATTCAGAATTTTTAGTGCACTTGCTAACAAAGATTTGGGAGTTTTTTGATAAATTTTCAATCTGATAAAGGAATGTTATTATTGATAAAATAGTAATTGATGTTGGTTAACATGGAAATTCCTCCAAACATTTTGAAAAAGTAAAAAAGAAAAATATTTCCAAGAATATAATGTTGGTATATTAAATGAAGCAGTACTTTTAGACTTTCTTTCAGTTAATGAAAAGCATTATTGTTTTATCATCTTTATATATAAAGGCAAATCATCACTCATCACGAAATCTCCCATACCAAGCAGCATAGAATCTGAAATTAGTAAGCGGTTGTTCTTTAATGTAGGTGTTCAATAAGAAAGGATTTTTCGAAATTTTAATTAGAATTTAAAATGAATTAGAAATAACCTTAAACATCAACGTTTTTCCAGAGTAATCTTCGAACCCACGCACAAAAACCATTTTCACCTCATCTTAAAGATAAACAAATTAGCTTTTCAATGACACCTGATTCTTATCATTTGTTCAATTTTAAATAATGTTTCAAATATTTTAGTAAACATGATTTGTAACAATGTTTTTATTGTTACAAATAAAATTTAAAGAGAAACTCTATTATTTCAGCAAACCTTTATTCACGCAGCTTTTGCGTTACGTTGTGATATATAAATTGCTTCTTGGGAAATTAATTCCAAAGCAGAATTTTTACTTTACTATTCATTGCATTTCTGGAAATATTTTATTGCACCTAGCTCAAAAGTAATATTTTTAGTGTAAGAGTGCAACAGATATTTGAAGTTCAGATTTGTTTGTTGTTGTGTGTGAGGTAGAATGAAATGATTTTCATCCTCTTCTTCAAAGAGTTAATCTCATGCTTTCCTGCCATATTAAAATTATGAGGCATGAAAAACGCTTTCAAATTTTTGTATATTACTGAGTAGGTAATTTTTCTTAAATTTTGGTTGGCTTAAGAGCACAGTAAAATTGCTGCCAAATTTGAAAATTCCTCAAATGATAACTCATCAAATTTGATATTAGATTGTGGGTAGTTCAGAACTTATGGTAGGGAAGCCATTTATCGGTAGAGGAAAGAGTCGTGAAGTTGGTGACGGGGAATTATCTCGACTATATATATATATATATATATATATATAAAGCAAATACCATTACTCACTCACTCATTACAAAATCTCCCAAACCATTAGTCCTAGAAACTTGAAATTAGCAGGTGGTTGCTTTTTGGGTAGTAGGTGCTCACTAAGAAAGAACTTTTCGAAATTGTAATTAGAATTTTATTTAATTAAAAATTAGCTTTAATTTTAACGTTTCTCCGCAATAACTTCGGGGCATATTGTCGCATTAAAATCATTTTAACTTCATCTTAAAATTTAAAAAAATAGCTTTTTAATGACACCAATTTAATTTCCATGCAACGCTCTGTTTAATTTTAATTAATTTTTAAAAACGTTTCCAAACACAGCAAGACAGAGCAACGGTTTTGCTCACGGTTCCTCAAGGTCACAGTTCTATTTATACCACTAAAGGGGAAGGGAGGGGTGATGACGGGTTACGAACTAGGGAGAAATGCTGCCCAGTCAGAATTCACACAAGTGGCGGCGAGTCGGGGGAGGGGGCGAGGAGAACCACTCGCCCCCTACTTTTTTAGGGAAAGATCAAATTTTTATTTCATTTTAGCTGCTTGAGACAAGGAATTACAGAAAAGCAATAGTGTTCGGGAAACTAAATAATTTTTAATTAATTTTTTTAAAATTTTATTGTCTACCTCTGTACTCCCGGGTCCTTTAGATGTCTATAAATGAATTTTAGATGTCTTTTTTGCCGCCTCTCTTTTTCCATCCAATTCCATCCAATCACACGGAGCCAGGTTGGGTTTTCGCGATCATATTCAGAGTTAATCATTCTACCGATGAGTGATAGATGAATTCATTGAGAGTTATTTGAAATGCAATATTTAAGTTTCGTTAGCTGTGATGCATCATACAGAATTGTATCGATGGCATTTTAAAATTTACGTCTTTATATATTTTACTATCTTCCAAATACAATAAAATGATCACTTTTTTATTCATCTTTCCTGAGTTATCGCGGGTGAAACTGCGACAAGGAATGCAATAATTAATATAAAATACAAAAATAGAAACTAATTTAAACGGGCGAACCAGATGGTCGTCGAAAGCGGCTAGCGACTATTATTTTGGTAATGAATGAATATATATTATGATAAAATTTTAAAGCTTCCCTTTCGAAAGCAAAAGCTATTTCTTTTATATTTGTTAACAATTCTTCACGATCCTTCTTCTAAAATCGGTTTCATAATTTTATTTATTAATTCAATAACTAGCTATCAGGAACCAACCACCATTTTAATGGATTTCACGTCCACTATTATAAATTATATCTAAGTGTGAGTAGTCTTCTACTCACACTCTGAATTTAACTACCTCCAGTTTGTTGACTAGCAGACTAGACATAATAAATAACTTATTTTTCAAAAACGAAAATCAAAATTTTTCTGCAATTGGTTTGCGAAAGCAGCTATATTTTGTATTTCAGCGATGGTTATCAACAGCAGTTACGCTCAGTTATCAAAAGAAACCAGCGGAAGTGACCTCCCCTAAACTTTCTCGTATACTTCTCAAACATTTGGCATTACCCCTCCCCCTGCGTGGATAAAAAATTCGAACCTACTGTAACCCAGAATGCAATGACTATCAGAAGGTTTCTCATTGTAGATTATAGTGACAGAAAAATATTTAGGTGAAGAATCATATTCAAAGAGATGCGTACGTATTAAAACTTAGCAATATCTATTTTCTATCAAACTCTAGCAATGCAAGCTCCGCGTGCGGGTAGAAAGCAGGAGAAAATAACCTCGTTCGTTATCGCTGAATAGCTTGCGCATGCGCAGAGATTGCTTCCAGTACGCAAGTAAGACAAGGACAAAGTGACGTAATCCTTCCGTGTGCACAGAGATTGCTACTAGTACGCATGCGTATGGAGAATCTGATTAGAAAAACTAATTATGCATTTTGAACGCCTTTTTCGTAACAGATTGAAACGAAATTTGGGCACAGATCTATAATTAATGTTAGCTACTATTATACCAATTTTTATTTATCTAAGCCAAAGGGTTTAGGGGATATAATTTTTACAATTATGCGATTATGCAGTCCGACAGACAGTCAACCCTTCGACGGATTTCGTCCAAACTTTGATACGGACCAACATTCATGATGATAAAACTGTGTACCAAATGTTATCCATCTAGCTATTCAAGTTTTTGAGTTATAGTGTTCACATGAACGCGGACAGACAGAAAGACAGACTTCCCGTAGACGGATTTTGTCCAAAATTTGAAAGAAACCTACAAATTATGTGCAAAGGTCACATACCAAATTTCATCCCTGTATCTCTAATAGTTTTCGAGTTATCGTGTTCACAGACACACAGACGTAGTTCCAAAATTGTGTTTTTCGGACTCAGGGAAGTCTAAAACGTGGAGATTCGTCAAAATCTCGAGTTCGAATTTTTAGACGATTACAATACTTTCTCTTTGTATACTTCGTATACGAGAGTTTTAAAAATCTCTTCAAGCCATAAGGCAAATTTAAATATTCGATTGTATTTCAAATTTTTATTAAGGTCGTGGACGGCTGATGTCACATCGCAGCAGCTTTTCTTTCCCTCTTTTTTTGCTCTTTTTCCCATGGTAAATCCATTAGGCAATTTTCGAAGATACAGTCTTTCTTCGTGCAAAAAATTATTTTGTTATTTATTCCGTTTTTTGCGGGTTACTGTTCCGATAAAAATAATATGGTAGCATCACGCAAATCTCTTTCTGCTTCAGAAGCCCTGTAAAAAACAACTGCTGTTTTCTTTAAGATAGATGCCGCTAATTTTTTTTTCACAAGGATTTTCTACCGCTTTTTTGTGTTTGTTAAAATTACAAGAGACAGGAAATGTAAAATGAACCAAGCTAGCTAGAGTTTTTGAAATCCATTGCATTACTAAGTTATAAAATCATCGAGATATTATGGATGGTAAATTACCTAAGTTTTTTCAAGGAATACCAGTACACTTTGAAATTGAGTCGTTGTTGATAATCAAAAGTATATGGCATGTATCTGAGATACATAAAATTCATATTGTTCTTTCTATCAGTTTACTTATTTTTGGGATCTATGCTACAATAATTAAGGATCATCTAAATAATTTATTCTGGATTATCTTTCTCGACTTAGATGTACACAGTTCGTGTTTGCTTTTTATATAATAAATAATGATTATAAATTCAATAGTGGAAACTATCCATATATTAAAAAATGCAGTTATATTCTCTATACTCTTAAAATTTTTAGTTAATGTAGATGAATTAATATTAAATAAGTTATTTTTGTTATTGCACTGAATATAGTTCCATTCTACTGAAACTTTCAAACTTAATTTGAAAATATGAGCTTTTGTTCAGTGTTCTTTAGATGCCATTAGTTATTATTCCACATATATATGCAGATGTCAAATCTTTACTTAAGCCTACGCAAACATGCAGAACAACATTTCAAGAATTACAAACTCAGTGACGACTTTTTGTAAGGATATTGGGGTATATTGTTTAAATATCTAACTTTTCAAGAATTTTTATTTCAAATTGGTCTACGTTAAGTTCAAGGGCAGTTTTATCGGACAATTGATAATTAAAATTCGTACCTTAAGCATTTAGGCACGTTGATTCCTTGTCAGTCTTGTAAGCAAATGCAAATTTTAATTTCTCCAAGTTACTAGATTCTGAAAATTAAAGTTTATATTCTCGCAGTTCATTTAAATGTGAATTGATAATTTATTAATCTACCAATTTTCAGGAAACCAGAATTGCTAGCGTCTTATTTTAACAAATATTCACTGGTAATCTCATTAAAGCTTAGCAATATTTAGACAATGATATTATCGTTGTTAATCCTTCTTACTCCTGTAAGCTTTTATACACAATGAATGTTTGATGTTTGAATGTTTGTTATCAATATATCTCTTACACTGTAGTTCTGTTTTCTGAAGCATTAATCTCCTGTTCCTTATGGTTTTACAGCTTAATGAGTATTCCTTATGGTAACCTTTTTTTATTACTCACAAATTCACAATATTCGAAAATCAAAGTTTATATTCTCGCATTTCATTTCAATGTGAATTGATAATTTATTAATCTACCGATTTTCGGAAATCCAGAATTGCTAGCTTTTAATTTTAAAAAATATTCCCTGTAATCTCATTAAAGCTTAGCAATATTTAGACAATGATATTATCGTTGTTAATCCTTCTTACTCCTGTAAGCTTCTATACACAATGAGTGTTTGATGTTTGAATGTTTGTTATCAATATATCTCTTACACTGTAGTTCTGCTTTCTGAAGCATTAAGCTCCTGTTCCTTATGGTTTTACAGATTAATTGATACTTACCTTGTTTTATTTCTCACAAATTCACAATATTTTTGTTGGATTAGAAGCGAATTTTATTAATAGAAATTCGACTTGAAAATCTATGAGAACATAACAAAAATAATGAAGATAATGGGTAGTATAATAATCGGCTTTCACAATATTCCTGACCGGTATGATTTATTTTCTTCATAGCTATTTTATAATTTTAAACATATATATATATATATATATATATATATATATATATATATATATATAATTACTGTGATATCTGATCCCCTCTTCCCATTCGAAGTACATTTAATGTGCGTCTTGCTGGCGTATTTTCGTTGGAATCGATGCTCAAATTTGCAATTCGTTGATTACAAACCACATGCCGCCTGAAGACATCCGCAACTTGTAAAGTGTGTTTTTTTACTCGCGCTGATAATTATTAATATTAAATTATTTTGAACCGAAACAGTTGGTACAACAAAAATTTATATATCTGGGAATGAAGCTTGCGATATTTTACTTTAATATTTTATTCGTTTTAAAACACTTTTCAGGGATTTCTCAAGAGCTCATCCATTCATGTGAATAAATGCCAATAATATCATTGACCGAAAGCACATTTCACCAAATATTTTAAATTACGAGGGATTTCTTTTCCACTAACATATGTTTGATTTTTTCAGCATCTTTCTGAAATTGTTGAAATATTTGTTTATTTATTTTTAATACTAATCAGTTCTGTTTTCTTGGATATTAAAAATATATATAATTATTGGTCTTCATAACACTCCCCATCGGGAATATTTTTTTGATGGGAAAATTAGTAAAGGCATAATAAATTAGACAAAATTTTAACTTAAAACTTAATTTTCATCATTTTTTTCTGAAAACCGACTGTATGAAATTATAAAACAACTCTTTTTAGAATAAAACTTTTTTCGTTCCTCTGAGTTTCTCATAAAATAGTGTAGATATGAACTGAAATATTTATCAGATGTTCTCTCCTTTATAACACGTACTTTAGTCTGATTGCAAATATTTCGCTGAAATAAAAAAATTAAAATTAAAAATATTTTTTAAATTTCACGATTTTTTAAAAATTAACTCCTGTTCTAATTAAGATATCTTAACGTTTGACGAATCATTTCATAGGTGCTTTAAACACCTATAACTTTCTTATTTATTAAATGTTTCCTCTCAAGATTAATAATAGTATACTTTTATTTAAACGCGAAATACAGATGTTTCAACTTGCCCTCCTCGACACCACGCCCCTTATTCGATCCGATATCCGGGTGCATAAGTACACGTTTTGTACGGCCAGACTAACAATTTAAAGTGGTAAAAAGTTGTTACGTATTTTTTCCGAGTCAAAGTACATTTCGACTGGACTATAAAGTCGTTGAAAAAATATTTTTACAAGAAAAGAGAAAAACAAGAATAGATGTTTCAAATACAAGATGATAATTAAACAGGAAAAGGCATTTCTCAACATGGAACTATGATTTATTTATTGTACCGAATTGTAACTTTTGCTACAAGCATAAGCTTCACATTGTGGAACTAACATCTTATTTCTTTCTTTTCGAATGCGTATTATTCACACAAGTTTCTGCTTTCAACAGTATTCACAAAATTACAATTAAATGTCTGGCCATTAACAAAATGCTCCCAAAATCGCTATTGATTCGCCAGACACTGAAACCATTAAAACGGCTGCCATCTTGAAACAGAATTTTAAAAAATATCGAAGTCCTTATACATACGTCGTTTTTAATGAAGTCATTACTTTAAGACTTCATTCAAGCCAAATTCGGAGAAAATCGATCAACGCGTTTGGTCGTGACAACGTAGCAAACAAATTTGCAGACAAACAGACGAATTGCCGAAGGGTCAAATTTAAACAGGACCTCGCTTAAATAAAATAAATGGATTTGGATTAATTGGGAATGAATAACTGTTCTGTCTTGAACACAAAACTGTTACGATAAAAGTATTTTCATTAATTCTGAACTTATTTAAAGATAAGCAGTCTGGAAAATATGAATGATCAGCTCTAAAGTCAGAATAACACAAGAAGCACATGCAAATCGTGTTTGCTTTTGTTTTCTTGAGAAAATTTGAGATATAAGGAAAAGAATTATCATGGATATTTTTTATTTGATTTAATTCTATATTCAGTTTTTAATTCATACAACAGCGCCATCACTTGCAGATCGAAAGTAATTGTTTTAAAGATCAATAGGATCGACGAAAATATTTAGATTTGGCATATGGAAATAATAAGAACAAGCTCATCTACAGGATTATTTTATACGAATTTTAGGGAAACTATGCTTCTGAATAGGAATAAAACTGACAACTTTACAAAAATTTTACACAAATTTTTATTTAAATTGTTAAAATATTTTATTTGTGCAAGTTTTCAAAATAACATTTCTTTTAAAACAAATCCAGTGCAAAATTCTTTTTGATAATTTCATTGCTAAATTAAAAAAAAGTATTTTATTTGCTAAATTCAAAAATATTTCGTCAAAATATTGTATTTCGTAGATGTGTCTATCTTCAAATATTTTTCGTTTTCTTTTTTAATTGATTAAATCAATGAAATCGTTTCATAAAATAATTTGGATGTGGGATATTGTCAAAATTTGACAGAATTTCTCCAAATACATATATTTGTTTAACATTTATTTTGTGTTATAGTTTTATTAATAGTTAATTTATTTATTTAGTTAATAGTTTTGTTTTATTTTGGAAAAGCTTATTTTCAGATGGTAATTCGTTTTAAAAGAAAAATTTTATTCGCTTTATTGATTATATGCAAAATTTACTTGCTTAATGTGTGTTACTAGATGGAATTATGTAAACAGTAGTTTGAAAATTCTTTTAACAAATTCTTAAATTTCTATATAGACTAAGATTTTGTGAAGAATTTTTCCAAAAAATATGCTGAGAAAATGCTACTGAGATTCTTAAAAACAAAGACAAAACATTTAAGAAGAATTCTTGGGAATAAGGTACGTATTTTTTCACTTTATTTTTTTCCAAAAAGTATTTTGCACGGAATTTAAAATAATGCAAAGAATATATTGCATTATAAAGAAAAAGTAAAATGAAAATTGCCTATTAAGTCAACAAATGTAAACCTTAGGAAACAAACAGATTGATAATGGTGAAAGAGAAGAAATATACCAGTTTTTTGCATGGACTTTATGTTTGATTAACTTATCTTATTATCTGCTTTCGATAGAGATTATTTTTCTTTTACTGTTTGAGGTAGATTTGCTCAAAGCAAGATCCACAAAAGATTAAATATACTCTCACAATATCAATCTGGTTTAATACTATTAGAAAAGAATCACAAAGCAAAGAAAAAGGAAAATGACATTTGTCAATAACTGCATAAATTTCATATCTGATTAACTTTCTGAACTGGTGTCCTTGACATTGGATTAACATCGTGAAGAAGGAAAACTTATTCTTTTTATAGATTGTGTGCAAAATTTACTTGCATAATGTTACTAGATAGAGTTATCGAAAAAGTAGCACGAAAATTCATTTTAGAAATTCTTAAATTTCCATATAGACGAATTTCAAGCAACTCTGAGTAGTAACATTTAATAGTTTTGTTTTATTTTGGAAAAGCTTATTTTCAGATGGTAATTCGTTTTAAAAGCAAAATTTTATTCGCTTTATTGATTATATGCAAAATTTACTTGCTTAATGTGTGTTACTAGATGGAATTATTTAAACAGTAGTTTGAAAATTCATTTAACAAATTCTTAAATTTCCATATAGACTAATTTCAAGAAACTCTGAATAGTAACATAAAATAATTTGTTTGTGGTTTTAGAAATTCTTATTTTCGGATGGCAATTAGTTTCAAAAGGAAAATGTAAAGTTTTTCAGCATCCTGTAGAAAAAATATCTTTGTTGAGTAAATAATGTTACAAAATTTCAACCAAAGCTAACACATTTAAACAGAGCAGTAGCAAGGATAAATGGAGCCGGGCCATCGTATTTATTTTTCGCTCCTACACTAAGCTGCTATCTCATTCGTCTCATTTCTAACTTAAAAAACTTTAAATAACGGAAAAACACTTTGTTCCCAGACTTCCCTTACGACTGAAAACAGAGGCATTCTATTCTATCGATGCCAAACACTCGCTACGTTAACTGCATTTCAATACTGTATAGTTAAAGAGAAATATTTTTTATATTCGATGATAGGTTAACGAAAATTATTATGGAACAGATTAAGTTCGATAACCTGTATTCAACTGTAATTATGAATATGATCTGATTTAATAGTAGCTAATATATTTAAAATAAATTAAATATCAAACAGCAATATGTGTTTTAAATATAGATTCTGTGTAATAAAAATTAAAGCGAAAGAAATAATTTCATTCAACTCGTTTTATAGCCTTAAAGCACATATAAACACTTATTGCTATTTATTATCGTAACATTTTCTAAGAGGTTGGAGCTATGATATTCATACTTCTCACAGTACTAGTTCAAAAACCGCAAACAGCGCAAAAAACCATTACTAGTTTTTTTCTGGACAATTAGGGTGTCATCTAACGATTTTTTTCTTCTGGTATATATATAAAACACTGTTAAGAAAGTAAGAATTTTGGAACTTAAATGCCAAGCAATCACTATACTCTTTCATTACAATAAGCGTGAATCATTGTTCCGGTCACGCATCAGTGCCTATTCCTTTTTCATAGAGTTTTATAAAACTGATGGTCAAGAAAAGGAAAGCTGCATCTCTTGGGCACATGCCATATCATCCGATATGGATAAAAAATAATAAATTATATTTTAAAATTATTTAATTGAAATGGACTAAACACGAGATTTTAGAATGTTTTCTTTTTTTCTCGTGGTTTCAAAATACGATAACAAATGAGACATCGAAGTGTAATATTTCTTCAATAACACCTAATATAATGCATTAACTGTGGATGTAAACTTTTTATTAGCATTATTATTTTGTGAATATGTTTATGTAAGTTATTTTAAAATATCATTCAACCATTAATAATTCTCTCTTTTTATACAGGCTTTGTCTTCTTGAGTCACACTGAAATCATTAGGTATTCGAGAGTAATATTAATTATTCATTAAAACATATTACACAGAACATGCTATATGTTTGTTTTATATTAGATATGTATTGAATTAAATAAAATTATAAAGGCCATATTAATGATTAAAAATTAATAAAATTACTGTAAGCAAAAATAAACATCGTGCAATTGAAGATTCATTTGATATAAAACTATTCCAATGAAAAACAATAAAAAATTAGAAAAAGTTCATTTTAAGAATTTAAGCCTTTAAATATGGCAAAAATTAAAATTTTGAGAGAAAAATTCTTTTTGCCTTAATTTTTGATATTTTGGACAACTTAGCCATTGCCGTCATACTTCATTTTCTTTGATGAAAGAACAAGAATGTTTACAATTTTTGTTGATTTATATCACCTCCTTTATAAAATTTTTAAATTTACATTCATTTTTTAATTTCTTTGTGTGAAGGAAAAAACTCTTCACCATAAAGAACCAACAGGACTCAAGTTGTAATCAGACGGCATATTATTAACTGGAGAAATTTCTTCAATAGATACTTTTTTTTTATCAAAAGTTCAGCTAAAATCCCCAAAACTTCTGCACGAGCTTTGAGATCTCGACAACAGCTTTGCAAGTAATAATTGCTCAGCATTAATTAATAATTTAGCATTGTACATAATGTTACGTCAAGACTATTTAAGATTTTCTTTTGTATTTAGGAATGAGGACGACGAATGTTTTTGTACCATATATCATTAAATAAATGATCATAGTCTTTTTAAGATGGTAAAAATCTTAATTCTAATCTCTTTAAAATGTCAATTAAGATAATTTTATTGAAAATTCTTCAACAACAATGCTTACAAAATCATCTGAAAATGAAAGTTGTTCAAACGATTTTTTTGTTGTATATGGATATGCATTGCTGTGGATGACAGGAATTTTTTATGATTAGAAATTATGTCAAAGAATCATTTGGAAGTAACCATAGTGTTTAAACCCTTAACGAATGAAATTATTTAATCTCCTGAACAGATAATAGATACTATTTGAGACAATTTTTGCTATCTAATCTATATAAGAGCATGAAGGGCATCTTATATATTTAAATGCATCCAAGTTATTTTTTTCTTTTAAACTAATTGCTACTTTGATTTAATATATTTTTAAACACTAAAAATTCTGTAATTCGATGCACGAATCAATATGTCGCTCAAAGGATAAAATCCTCTTGAATCACAAAATATTGAAATCGCTTTCTAAATTATTCCACATAAATTCGAAAGCTAAGTTATCATAATATGGTTAAAATGAATTATAATATGCTAGTATAGTCTTGAATTACATTATTCCATATGTTATAATTAATTCAACATTATAATAGCATATTGACTTAGTTATATTATACTTTTATCTAATTGCATACAAACAGAAACTCTCTTTGTTGAAAAAGTGTTTGTATTTATTTGCAAGCGTTAGACTTGCAATTATAAATAGCCCGATGACACAGTGTAAAAGTTTAACTCCTTCGATCTTAAATAAAGCATTAATATATAATTTGAGATTTTTAAAATACTCATAGAAACGTTAATAATAATTAATTTTGTTCTTTGGAAAAAGAAAGAATGCTGGTAAATAATGAAAAGAAGTAGACAAGTTAAGGAAAGTACTACTATTCTTCTCAGATAAGGTGTTTTTTTAACTAAAAATTATTTTTAATTTCTTTTGTATTTGTACAGTTAATGCATATATTTTTTAATGTTTTGCATCTTTAGTAAATCATATATTTATGAGTGTGCATAAAATTTCGTGAACATTAACAGGAATAAAACTTCAATGAAAAAAAATGTCTGCTAAAATTTATTTGGATAAAATTTTTAATAACAAAATTGCAATACCACAAAAATATAAATTTTTCAAAAACAGCTTATAAAGACGTACTTTTATTAGTGCATTAAAAAAGGAGTTTTTTTAAAAAATTATTTTCTATTTTCATTTTTTAATTTATAATTAATATTATAAATTAATTTTTCCATATTCATTAACAGGTGGCGCCTCTGTATAGAAAAAAATTAATTTAATTAATCGATTAATTGATAATCAAGTTTTGAAAATATTAAAATAGTGTATCCTCATCGAGAATGTGTAAGTAAACAAAATTTTGGAACACCAGCACGCATCAGGAAATGAGATAAATTCGATTACAAAATTCCATCTTTACAAACAAGAAACAAGTCAAGTTAAATATGACTGCACGAAAATAAATTCATTGAAAATGACTAGAAAAAAAACTAAAATCATTCATAGTAACTTTATCTGAAGGAAATCTACTTTAACGTGAGAAAAAAAACATGAATCATTTAACCATGAAACAAAAACAAAGTGGATCCGAAATGGTCCTTTCGCCGGAAAACCAAAACGAAATTATTTTGGGAGAGTTTAAATCAAACTCATCTCTCACGCGAAAAGGTTGCGTGTTGGAAACTATCTTCACTGCTCTAAATAGGCATTTCCTGCTTTTTACCCTAAAACGACATATTATTGTGTTTCTCCCATTTTTTAATGCAATTATAAAGATGTATGGACTTATATTTAGGTTACCTCTTGAAAAGAAGGGGATATTTTTTGAATCAATTGATGTTAAAAGGGCGGAAATTACATATTGATTTTCTTTTTTAATTTGATGAAGGTGAATGCATCTTTGATGTAAAATCGGGGCTTCTACCATTTACAGCCACGTTTTGGTACAGCATCAAAGCTTCCATGTGATGCTACAAGGTTTCTTTGCAGAAAAGCCCTTTTAACATCAATATAGCAGTTCGCTGCTAGATGTCAGAAGTACCCTTTTAGCATCAATCGATTCTTTTATGATAAAGTTATAAATGTTACCAAGTCCTTAAGGTTTTGTGATTTCATTAAGTCAATAAAATATAAAATTACTCAAGTTTTATGAAGTTTATATACACGAGGGCTAATTTAGGATTTAAGTGTGAACCATGGTCGGATGACGTGGACGATGCCTGAGCAGCATCCCCCTCCTGAAGCTTCCACGTCATACCACCGGAAGGATGTCTGACTCTCGACGTCAATTTTAATGTGCCTAGACCACACAGGCGACAGAGCTTTGGCAGAATCGGGTTTCGAATCTGGAACTCTCCAACTCCAAAGCCGAGGCCTTACAACCAAGAAGAAAATGAATTAATATTAAAAGTTATTATCACGTTAGAAATTTCATGTGATTGAATTTTTTGAAGACAAATTCTAAAATGATAAGTTCCTGTATACCTCTTTTATTATTTGCGATGAAAACCGACAATTCCTTTTTGAAAAACGACGATTGTTACGTTTTGATTCACTGGATTAACATCCTGTTTTGAAGCTAAAAGTTCAATTGTACTCGAAATTTCAAA
>BGPR01002265.1:93019-123873 GCA_013235015.1 Araneus ventricosus | reverse complement strand
TCAATTGTACTCGAAATTTCAAACCATGATCAGATGACGAGGAAGACGCCTTGGTCGGCACTCCTATCTCCAAATTTTAACGGCGCACTCGACTAACATACCCTTAAAGTTTGTAAACGACCTTTCGGGACATCCTTTAGAATAATGCCACTTTTTTCCATTATTATTCTCGTGATAACATTTTTAAAAATTAAAAATATAAATCCATATTCGTGGCCTTTGAAAGTAATGAAAAGGAAAGTACACATTATTTTTACGTTGCTTTGAAAACTAGCTGCGTATAAAATCGATTTTACTTTTTCTTCGTAAACTGATATTTGGGTGGTTATTTTACATTGCTGTTGTGGTTAATTAAGTTCCATAGACTTTTGAACATGAAAGATCCTAGCTAAAATCCCAGATATTGACATTCAGAAACCAGCACTTTACAATCTGAATTGCTTCACTTTGCATCCCAATTACTCGTATTATTTTACTTCCGTTTCCAATGGGCAAGTACATCCGGTTTGCGCACTGAATATCAATAAAAGCCACTTGTTTTTCCACCGCAAGTAATTCCAGAATTCGGACGTCGGTAACCGAAATAATTGGTCCCCTACGAGGAAAACTTCTATGTTATTGAAGAGAACAGGGAGCGGAAGAAATTTTGTAAATTTTCTCGAATTACTTTCCTTCTCTCAGCAGATGAAAATAATTTCCTCCACCATCTCATATTTTCTCCCGATGTTCACTTGTGGTTTTCCCGCTTCCTGTCGAATACCACTAGTCAACTGAAGTGGTTTTTAAAAACTTCCGCTATTGTTTGGATTAAAGCAATCCCTGTGTTTCTGAGATTAGGATTAATAGCCTCTGTTTTAGCTTCTTGTCCATACTGTATTTTGAGGGGAATTTAATAAATATTTTGGAAGGGAAGAAATTCTTCTAAAATTGCTTTGAATTACTGGAATCTTCCAGGAATTCTTCAGATTTTATAACTAAATTATGATTTTTGCTCAGTAGAAGTAAAGGTTATTCAATTCATAGATTTTTAGATAGCAAGAAAAATGGGTAAAACTTTGATGTTCATATGTACGACTGGATTTAAAATGTGAAACTAGTATTTTAGTAGATAAGTGGAATATAATTCTTTCGAAGAGGATTATAAATCATAAAATATTTTCTTTGTTGGCTTAAATGTATTTTTTCCTAATTATTTCCTTTTACTTCGATTTTTTTATTTCTACATGTTCGCAGAAAAGAAGGTGCAAAAAAAGTTATAGCAAAAGAACGAATGAAAAAGATCGTAAAATGTAAACAAAAGGATAAAAATGAATTAGAAACAGTTTTTATCGATGGTTCCCAAGGATTAAAAATAATTTTCCGGAACAGTTCCAATTAAATAATTCTTCATTCATCGCACGCGAAAAGTAATGTATAATATAGAATATTCTATATATAATATAGAAATATATAAATGTTAGAGAATGTATTATTAAACAGTTTATAGAGAAAGTATTGGAATTGTAAAAAAAAAATGTCTTGAGATTTTGCTAAATTTTAACGTTTTAGACACCCATTGGCTAAAAAGAAAACAATTTTTTAAATGATGTTTGTCTATAAATCTTTCCGCGTTCATGTAGCTAAGATAACTGAAAAACACAACAAGATAGATATTTAAAATTTGGTACGTGGAAAAAAAAGTTGTACACAAAAGTTGTACACGTTTATCAAATTCTTCAACTGGAAAATGTACTTTCTAAAGTATATACTCGATTTTCTTCATTGTGCTGGGGAATTAAATGTAAATATTTACAAAAATTCCTTATATCCTTTGCTACTCATCTTGGATAAAAATAGGAAATATATTTTGTGCTGCCAAAACATTTAGAGAAAAAGTTAAAAACATTGATTTACGTTCTAATGAATGTAATTAAAAATAATGCGGAGTTCTAAGATTAATTGAAAAAAAACCTGGCGATTTGTCATCGAAATTAAGAGTGAAGAATAATTAAAATAAAAGCATCGAATAAAAAACAAAATCTATAACAATTTATATAAAGAATACAATATTATTAATATAATTCCAGTAACAATATATGCATAAGATTCTATTCAAAGAGAAAGATTTTTTGTAGTTTAATAATCTTATTATACTTAAACAGGTTTGTATTCATTAAATCAGTTTAAATCTAAATAATTTTTATACATAGACATCGAATTTATGGTGAGAAAAGCTCACAATGAAAGCTAAGAGAAAGCTTGTTTTCACTCGACATTTTAAATTACTCGATGCAACAATGGAAGGTCTCAATGAAGTTTAAAAAGGCCGCGGTGGCCTAGTGGTAAGGTCTCGACCTCGGAACCGGAGGGTTGCAGGTTCCAAACCCGATTCCACCGCAGATCCGCCGTGTATGGGGCCCGCTGCACGCCAAATCATACGCAGCGGCCAAACGCCCTCCTGCTGGTGCGACGTGGAAGCTTGGAGAGAGGGCGCCATCCTCGTCATCTGACCGCGGCTCAAAATTACGAGGTCCGTCCCTAAATAACCCTCGTGTTGCTTCAAAACGGGACGTTAACCTAACCATGAGATTTAAAATATCTTATTAGTAATATTTTTGAATAACATTTATAAATAGTAGCCCTTTTTATGATGGGAAAACATCATAATGAAAATTGAACAGCTTGCTTTAAATCGAGTTATGACAAACAATATTTTAAATTACCTGACGAACAATGACAGATCTGATCTAATAGAGCCTACTGATCTAAATAAAATAGAATAATTTATACCATAGCGAAAATGTAATTCTAGACATAAATAAGGAGGAATTTAAAGATTATTTGCAGATTCTCAAAGCATAGGGAAAACTTGTATACTATTCGAAGCAGGCCGAGAAGAGTGACCTCATGATAGCCAGTTAATCCTTGGTAAGTATACGTACCACCAAATCCATTAATTTTTTAATGCATTTTTTCAGGTTGTGTTAAGTTCTCGCCAGTTTTTTCAATGAAACAAAACCGAGATGTTCCAATTTCTTTTCTCAAACCATAACAAAGTGTCTGGAATTGATAATTAATTATTAATTAGCACAATTAATTAACAAAAAATTAATGTTCATCGAATCAGCTAAATAAATTTCTTTTCTTAAATGAATCTCAATCCCAAAGCTATTTTACTGTAACACTACTAGAAAAAAATGGCCCTTTAAAGGGTTAATCTTAGAAAATGCCAAATGAGGCAGTTATCTGAGAAATGTTTTTTCACATTTCTAGGAAAACATTATAGCTGATAAATGATAAAAATCTCATATTGAAGAATAATATAATTCATTTTATTGCATTCACTACCGAAAGCAAAGATCATGCTGGCTTTATCAGGCGAGGTTTGCACTTACAGGGTGTCCCAAAAGTTCGTTTACAAACTTCAAGGGTAGGTCAGGCTCACATAAAGAAGTCCTATTTTTACAATAGACCATGAGATCGAAAACGCAAAGGGCTATGCTATAGAGGCTCTTTGCGAGTGTAAAAAGTTAAAAAAAAGGATACGATAAATAAAGAGTGCAACACAGGTTTTATGGAATACAAATTCGCAGTATCACGACAACACAGTTTCCCGAATAACATCACTCATATAAACTAAAATAACGAGTAGCAAAATATGTAGTATAACAATTTCTGAATGCCTTTAGCATATCTTTGAATCTCACAATGATAAATACTGTGAAAATTCCGCCCCAAATATTTAGCCCATTAAATAACAATAATAAAAAGAACTTATAAGAAGATATTTCGGTGTTTTAAAGCCTTACGAAAAAATATTATTATGGCATGTCTTTCATAAAGGTTATGAAACATTTCTCATTGATTTTTGCTAAGACCAGGTGCCCCTTGGCATCTTTTCTCCACTTTTTAAATATCCTACTCTTCATCTCTATAATATTTGCGCAACAAATTTAATAGTGTTAGTACTGCACAAATTTACCGAGTCTTAGATATGTGAAAGCGCATTCAGTCGAATAACCGATTGAACCAAGAATTCCGTGATCTCTGAACCCAGAATCCAAATTATCCCATCAAAACTACCTTAGAAGAACTATCAAATTATTACTGATGCCTCACTTAAGTACTTAGAAGTGATCATGTCCATATGATAAAATTCATTGAAATATTATTATTTGTAACAGTACCGTACAAGATGAGTTTCAAGGGTTTAGTAACCACTATTATCTCTTCATGGATTTACAAGCTTCTTTATTGACAACAGATGCTGGTAAGAGTGAGCATTTTGAAAAATTAACCCCTTGGGTGTTCAGTTACCTCTACTATATAACTAGCTAATAATATTCTGTTGTTCTGATTCATATTTGGACTTCTACTAAAAGCTAAAAAAAATTCATGAAATGTTAATGAATTCCATTTAATTTTTCTATCGAATTACAATGTCTATGACTGGATTAATTTGAGCTTGTTTAGTTATTCGATGCAAAAAGTTCAGGAAGCCAGTTAATCGGATAATGATCTGTTGAAAGGGTTCCCATGTCTTTATATTTCCAGCAAAATCACACATTTTCTAATTAAAAAAAATCTACTTTCTCATTTCAACTGCTCGGATGAATGAAATTAAATAAAAAGAGCTGACTATAAATGAAATAAGGGATTCATACATTTTCAACTTTTAAAAACATCTACAGCTTTTGTAAACAAAGTCTTAGCTATTTATAAGATGATATAGCCTAAAGTGAACATTTCAGTAACATTAAAAATCTGAAGGCTTCTAAAGTGGAGCTAAATATTGCCAAAATTCTTAAGTCATTGTCATAAAAAAATTATAATTTACGATTGTTTTTGAAAGTGTGAAGGCAATTTCGTTTCTATGTCCACTTATGAAAAAATTCAGAGATAACTCTTTTGTTCTTCAACCGTTTATAAACAAGCAACCTGGATGTTCAACCAAGTACGCCTAAAATCCTTGTGAAAACGTCCTTTTACCGTACCATGGCGAGTTAAAATGTGAATTATCCCTTGTATGATAATGCTCAGTCGTCATAAATCTAAAAATCTAGATGCATATTTCCAGGAATGTATTCAAATTAATCCGCTGCAAAGCTTTTTCCTACAAACTCTTTTCTATTTATTTTACCTCCTGATCTTGAACTTCTAATTGTTCTTTGCTTATAATTAGCATACGATGTTTTTAATACGATTTTCCGCTTGATGTAGCAGGACAACAAAATGACTAGGGATGGATGAAAAAAATGACACGGTCGTCAGTTTACGTGAGAATTACATTATTTCCGGTTTGCTGGATGTCGTAGTAACTCATTCTGTAAACAGATAATCGTTTTACTAAAAAGGGCGTTAGCTAACATTGCTTTTGGCGCCACGGGTTTTGTGCTCTTGTATGAAAAATGTATTCAATTTTTTTTGAGACAGCAAAGATTATGACATGTAGAGTTACGTGATTACTGATGGCAAGGCACGTGCAAGTTCAACAGTTATTATAATATTTAAGATTTTTAGAAATTTTTGCCTCTTTGGCTGAGAATTTTATTTTGTTAGCAATTATTTAGAGCATTTCAGTATAATTAGAAGACAGTTTTAAAACCCAATTAATTATTTTTTTATATTTATATTTAGGTTTTGAAACGGAAATAAAATTTTAGAATTGAAGTTTTTAGTATTCGAGGCTCTTTGTTGCAGAATATATACAGATTCAACATGAGGGTTTCAATGTTTGAACATAACAAAATTTTAAAAAACCCAGTATTTTGTTTAAATTATAAATGTTCGTTAAAGTGGTATAATATGAATTATTCAATGTGCAATATAACCCATTTCAAGATCTGAAGGTGAAAGTTATTTCAAAGTTTTCATTCGGTACGTCTAATTCCCAATTACTTATCAAAATTTCTGGCATTTTGCCCCAAGCTAATGTATTTTAAATCCTCGTACAGTAATTAAAATTTAAAAAAGTTTTGAAGAAAAGAGTAGCAATATTATTAAGAAATCGACCTTATTTTGGAGATTTCAAGAGAGAAGGACTATTGAAAATTTTTTTGAGTTCTTCTAACTTGGATTTTGCGAAACAAACTAATTTAGTCATCTTTCATTCATCTAAGAGGTTATGTTATTGATGAGTCCAATGATTCTTATAAAAGGTACAACTGATCGCATTTATGGAGTTAGGAACCACCTATCATTTTGTGGATTTTGGATTTATTATTTCGCAAGAACAAATTATTTAATTTACTTTTTTACTTACATATTTTTAAATTTATGTAACAAAGTAACATTTGAAAATTTTCTGTAATTTTTTACGGAAATAGTTGTGGCTCAAAATGTGTACATCGGAGTTGATTCTTAATTGTATAACTTTGTCCAGTTTTTCAAGTTTAATTATTTTGTATATCTTTCTACCAAAACTGTTGCTGGCGTTTCTTTTCCATACATTCTATAATAGCAAAATCTACCATTTAAGTACCAGGAACGCTTTGAAAAATACATTCAAACGTTCCACTTTTAGAATTCCATTCGAGAGTGTTTGGTTGTAAAACATCAAGACAAATTTACAGATTTTAAGTGACATTCTTATGTGAAATAACATGAGAAAATCGGGAAATACCCTGATGTGCTTCTTTTTTGCTTCATTCATGACCAATTTAACATTCAATTTTGATGGATGATTTGATAAACTTCGTTTAGAAGGTGAAGACGATGTTCGCCGTTTTCTAAACTTCGAAACAATTTTCCGAGGATTTTTAATCGCACAAAATAGAGTTGTCGAAATTTTTGTTTTCAAAATAAAAATTCGAAGTATCTTGTTCCATACTTTTTATTAAATGTTCGCTTTCGGATTATCACAGTTTCCACTCGTTTTTATTGTACTTAAAAGATAAAGTTATTCGATAAGAATAATAGTAAGAAAACATTCTTAAGTACAGTACGAGAATTACAAAACACATTACTCGAGAAAATAACACAATAATGAGAAGCTGCAGAACTTGTAAGCATATAAACTTTCAAAAGCAGGATATTGAAATTTCCATAATGTTTTGTAAACTTTGTGAAAGAAATTGATAGATAAATGCATTCTAAATGCAGATGTAAAAGGAAAAAAACATACAAATATATTATAACAAAAAAATCATAAGACACTTATGCTTAGAAAATTACCAAACTACGAAGCCTTTAAGCACAAACAGTGAATCATTATATCTGAACTCAGTAATTGATGCTCCTCATTGTTTCAATTATTGTGTTAAAGGACAAAAAATCAAATATGTTTTGAATAAATGCTATATAAAGCCAAAATAGAAGGATCCATAATAAATAAGCCTATTTATACCTAATTTAATACGTTGGATGTTTGTGTACAGAACCAGAGACACACACCTTTTCATGATGCCTTAAGGAAATTATACCTTTCAGAAATAATTTCTTGAAAAATTATACTTTTTTAGGATATCGTGCATATTATTGTTTTCTTTCGATGCAAGTCTGCTGTTTTCATATTGATGGTATAAAATTAAGAGTTTTTCTCCATTGCTAACAATGGTGAAGAACTATAACATAGCCCATTAACCTTAACGATTCGAGGTGAAATATTACTAGTTCTTCATTAAGATATACGATTTTAAAATTAGTAAAATCAAATTTCTCATGTCGTTTCAATTCTTCCAGTTTCAATTACACTAACGTCCCATTCTGAAGCAAAACGAGGGCTATTTTAAGACGGACCTCGAAGTTTCGAACTGTAATCAGATGACGGTATCTCATCTGTAAACTTCTACACCCCAATCGGACGACATTTGACTTACGACGAAATTTAATGCTTACCAGTTCCCTAGCACGTCGGATCCTTGGCTGGGCGGGGGGGGGGCGCCTCAAAATTGGGAGCCTCCGATTCCGAAGCCTATATCTTACCACCAGGCCAAGGTGGTTCCTTTCATTTCTTCTAATGAAGTTAAAAAAACTGATTAGTAACAAAAAAGGATTAAGGTAGTTTAATCCATAATTGCTTTGTGTTGCCATTAAGCAACATACCCAATTTTGTCTTCTAAAATATTGAGAATATGACTGAAGCTGTAATACCTGTTGTTGCCAATAGACTAAAAATGTTATGTAAAATGTACTGAAAATGTTATTAAATCAATTTACAACATATAGCTGGCAGCCTGAGTGCTGATGAAAAATAAAAATAATTTGCTGTTTTTCACTTGTGGCTGCACGTCTTTTTCGTTTTGCTTGTTCGTTGGAGAATAACGTATTTTATTCTGCAATGTTGTATTAAAAATTTCTATTTGAAAAGTAAGGTATTTAAGTCTGTATTTATCACTTTGTTTTGGATATTTGATTATGAAACATTTACTATCTGCAGATTTTGGTGTATATTGCCAATTGTCAACAATAGGCATAAAGTTTTATTTGGCCGAAAGAACAAGGAACAATTTTGGTTTTAGATGATAAGAAATAATCCTCCTTGATTGAATACATCTGACTTAAATCTGAATTAAACTATTGATATTTTGTATTTGATACTCACGATTCGTTTTTGGAGGGAGATCTGTACTTCAAGCTTATGCGTGTGTGTGTTGTATTTAAGATATTTTCTGAAATATTTTACGCTATTTTTCCTCTGATATTTTACAAAATCTAGAAAGGTATTTGCTAAAAAGCAAATAAAATAATTCATTAATAACCGGTCAAATAGTGAAGATGATTACGAATTTTCAAATGGTTATTAGGTTTTGGAGCCTGGTGAAAGTATGAATAAATTTTTAGATGAGTCAGAAGACAGTCATCTAGATGCACCTATTATTCAAACTACATCAACAATTAAAGCCACTGAAAGTATAACTTCTCTTCAGAGTGAAGTCTCAAATAATTATAGCCAAGTGGATATTCTGATATGCAGTAGATAGATTTCAAAGAAATCCAAAGCGTCAAAAAGCGAGATTGTTCGGGAAAAAGGGAATAAATGAATTAATATATACAGGATGTCCATAAATTATCTTTACAACTTTAGACTCTAATAACATCAAAACCATACTAGATATTAACAAACGGTTTTCAAAGTATGTTTTACAGGTGATGCAGATTTGACGAAAAATGTGGACGCCACAGGAGAAAGCTCAGTGTGAAGACAAAGTTCTAGTTTATAGTGACAAAGTCCGATATCCAACGAAACTTTCGGACTCAGTATGGAAGGAAACCACCATTCCGACTAACTGTTCGGGCTTGACATACGTCATTTATGGAAACAGGTAGAGTTCTTCATAAACACGGGAGGGCTGCCCATCTATTTCAGACGCCAACTTGGACAAGGTACGGTAGGAGTTTGCAAGGAGTTCGACAAAATCAGTGCGCATTGCGGCCAAAGAATTGGAAATACTACGATCAACAATAGTGCAGAGTCTCGCTTGAGAGGTTACATCTTTATGCCTACAAGGTGCAGCTGCTTCAAGCACTAAAGTATAGTTGGTCGAGACAGTGGTTCCCTTCCATACTGTGTCCGAAAGTTTCGTTGCACTTTGGTATTGGACTTTGTCTGTATGAACCTGGTCTTTCTCCTGTGGAATCCACATTTTTCGTCAACTTGGAAAACAAAAAACTTAATGAATTATCTTGTCACAAAACTGCTTGTTATTATCTAGTATAGTTTTAAAGTTATTAAAGTATAAAGTTGTAAAGATAATTTATGGACACCCTTGATTTCTTCTTCACTCATCAATGATTGAAGAAGAAATTCAGAAAAAATTAATAGAGGTCGAACACAGTATGCACCATCTAAAGGTTTTCGACTGGACCAAACGGACATATACCTATATTTAGAGAGAAAAAGATGAGGTGAAAATTGCAAAGGATGCACAGTAACAAAATGAAGAAATGTGGTATTGGACTATTCTTTAATAAAGATAATAACTGTCTCTAAAGTTTCCACACAATTTCTTAACGAAGTTATATGTACTCATATTCATGAAGTGAACACTTTATTTTTTATTATAGATTGATTTTTGTAATCTTTTGCAATAAAGTTTAATATTTGTATTACAAATAAATTATTTTTATTGTTACTTTGTGGAAATTCCTTTCCAAAGTTCTTAAAAGTCATCTATGTTTAATATTAAAGAATTTTATGAAGGAAATTTATTTCTCAACTGAACTCATTTATTTCTTCTTGCCGATTGGCAACAAACTGTTTTTTAGGAGTAACATACTCAAAACAAAATAGGATTTTTTTAAAGCAATTTTTCTTGATTTATTCAAGAAATGAGAGACAAAACACATTTTGAAATCAATTTTTAAAAAATCGGGCATTTAAGGGTTAAAATTTCAATAAGCAATTGAAGTTAATTTCGAGTAAGGGGCAAAATAATAATTAACAGTAAAGGGAAAATAGCTTTAATCTGATTAAATATTTTTAGATTTGTCACAGGCATTACCGCATTTAGTGATCAATTTCTTGTATAAAAGATTTTTGAGGTTATAAATAATAAAACAAATCAGAATATTTCTGCTTAATATGGCCAATTCTTTACAAGACAGTTTTCATGCTCGCTGTCATTCATTACAGAATATCCATGAATGTAATAGAACTTTTTTACTTCTTAGTGTTCGAAAAATTCAAAATAATTATCATTATAGGCTTAAAAAACCATTTTAAAAATATATATAGCGAGATGAGGATAAAAACATTCGACTTAAAAATGGTGCTGGCGATATTTGGCATCTCAAATCAATATCATTCGGTTTGTATAAAGCTAAGTAGCTCAAACAGGGGAGTAATATATTTGTTTATAATTATAAGTTTCTTTATTTTAGTTTATAGAGGGTTCTCTACAAAATCTGTGATGGGAAAAGTTACTCTGTTTTGATAATTAATTTAACAGCGAAGAATAAAAATCTATATAGCAAGCCATAAAAACGAGATTTTCATTTAAGTATTTTCTCTCTATTTACTATCTTACGAATGAAAAAAAATATAACAGTGAAAATAAAAAAAAACATTCAATGCTTTTTATTTGTTACAACCGATTAATAAAAGTGTTTTTTATGACGTTTCAGTTTTTGGTTTATCTCTAATCCTAAATCAGGAAATTTAATTTAGAATAGTTGAAAAGATTTACAACTACTTTTATTACTAAACTGTGTGAAGATGCAATTTATTTCTCCTGCATAGAGTGGCATATCATAAATATTAAAGACCGTAACATCAAACAAACGATTCATTTTCATTTAGTTAGCTATTTTGGAAATGGTGGTTGTTATTATCTCAAAATAGCGTATTAAACAAGTTCAGTCACCTTTCTGACCTGCCTTTCTTTAGCGTCGAATCACTCTCCAATACAGAATGCATCATAAAGATGTCATTGCTAATAAATGCAGCTATAAAACTGTGCGTAGAAGTGAAAGGGTGTCAGTGTAATAGTGTATTTAAGAATAGTAACTTAACAATGGGATTAAAGTTTGGCGAATGTTCAAGTTTATATTTACGTTTTCAAAACTTGAGGGGAATATTTTATGATCGTTTGGCCAAATGCATTATGATTTTCTTTTTTTCGTTAGTAAAATTCCTTAATATTTCGCAAAAGAAATGGTTATTTGGAAGAAAAATCGAGAAGTAAGAAAAAAATCAAAGTTATGTGAAAAGGGAATTTCGCTTTGTTGTGGAATATCATAAATCAAATAATATGAAACTGGAATTGGCAGACTAATCTTAGGCATTAAGATGATTACTTCGATGCGTATAACCATTTGATAGTTTTAAAACTCCATCTTAAAGTCAACTCCATACTTGAGTGGTGACCATCGAATCGAAATCGAATTTCCAGTTATTATAAGTCAAGGATGATTTTTTTTCTGATTTTGTATTTCCTTTTTGAAAAACGTATCTGGATATAACAGAGCACATTTGAGTGAGCGCAGTCTTCCAAAAGTATAAATTTTTATGTCGTTCTTGATATCATTTTTCTACTATTATTTCTATTAATTCTTTTTAGTATATTGTACATTAAAACCCCAAATTTAAACCAATTATAAATGAAAATGATCTATTTCCCCAAAGCGACTACCAGGGACGCCTTCTGATTCTTAGGGTGCAGTGGAGCCGGCTATTAGGATGTAGTGGAGCCGGCTATTAGGGTATAGTGGAGCCGGCTATTACGGTGTAGTGGAGCCGGCTATTAGGGTGTAGGAGCCGGCTATTAGGGTGTAGTGGAGCCGGCACGCACCAGAAAGCCGTGCCGGCACTGCTTTTTTTAAGAGAAATAAATAACAAAAAATTGTGAATACGACCTTAAAGCAGTGCGATTTTTGAAACCCAGGTTAGAGCATTCCGGTAATGCTTTTATGGAGTCCCGGCACTGCTTATTTTGCAAATACACCAATGCTCATGCTATCTTAAAGTCGCTAAATTTTTTACTTGTGTACGTATGATTTATTAAATATGAAATTTGAATCATAAAGCTCATTTCTTAGCATGCATCTTTTCTTAATATCTCCATATGTTTGCTTAATAATAGGCTGTATATTATACCGATTTCAAAAAAAGATTCAATATACGCTCAATAATGTGAAAACGTTTTGTGACAGCAAGTTTTGAAAATGACACTTAACATTTTAACGTACGTTAACATAAAATGTTTTAAGAAAGCAGATAATTGATGGGAGTGCGTTTATAAAATAATTTGATAATATTTATAAATACCAGTACAACGCAATTGATACTTCACGTAAAAAGAGTATAAATATACATTTCTAAGGAAGATTTAATTATCTTAGAGTATTTATACTAAAAAAATTACTTCATCGTTATTTTTTTAAGAATACATTTTTGCAGAGTGGTTATGGAGTTATCTTAATTCATGGAATAAAAGGGACTGATCTACTTGGTCTTGTAAAAAAAAGTTTAAAGTCCGGCCAGAAATTTGATAATGAGTCGAAATCGTCCAATCATGGTCTGATGTCAGACCGATAATACTTAATTAAAGGTGAAATTGGTTTGAGAATCGATAATAGAAAAATGTTTTTCTTGAAATGAAATTAAACTGTACAATAACATCGGATCACAGCATCTATTAAGTTTTCTTAGTCAGAGCCTCATAATGTAATTTTTTCCATTCGCATATATTTTTCTTTTTCAAAAAGAGAGAGAGAGAGAAGTCTTTCACGGTAACTAAGAAGAACTGATTGTGAATTGGTATATCCAAGCAGAAATGTTTCTGTAGTAAAGATAACGAGTGGGTTCGGCTGTGTCTCAGAAATTTAGCAATAAAAATGATATACGCGATATCATAGACCGAAACCAGTGCTTTGGATTAAAATCCTGATGAATACTGCATTTAAAACTGCATTTCTACTGCATCTAAATGCGTGAAGAAAGAAAGCAAGATTTCGTAGTATCCATGTAATGCAAGTGACAATTAGGCATTTTGGACGTCACAATCACAAATCAAAATAACAGTAGGATTGGTGATGTTTAACTTATATCCTTCTGAAATGAGGAATTTGAATAAGAAACAAGAAAGCGTTTTTCACTTTTTTCAGTCATTAGAGAATCAAAATTGCAACCACTTTCCACCACCTTTGGTGTTATCTATTCTTGTCTTCCCTCAATCATTAAATGAAATTAAAACTGGATAAAGAAAATAAATAATGAATGATATAATAGGACAAGAGAGTAAAATTATCTACAGGGTGATTAGTAGGAAACAGGTTAGTTAAAGGTGTTAGAGGAATAATTCTAATGGGATAGTGGTAAAATATTTGTTTCAGCCTGTAGAGAGAGGAAAATACGGTATCGCATTTATACTGTCCGTCAGAAAAAGTGAAATCCAGAATGATAGCGGACTTAAGAGATAAAATATATCCCAACAAAACTATGTAAAAAATTAAAGGCATCAGGTAGCCTGTTAACGAAAATTTCTTTATATTCCAAAGATATAAAATATATTTATCTTTGAAGATATTTCTTCTTTAATAGAAACCTCAATTTTTAAAATACTGTAAAAGAATAATTAATTGAATCTCAAATTTAAGACGTATTCATAAAATTTTGTATAGTGTTTTATACAAAAGGCAAACAGATCTTTTAAAAGAGTTGACCTACACATATTTAAGATCATGTATACGTCCAATTTCGTTTTAAAGTTACATTTCATGCAATAAAATTATTAATTTTCATGGAGGGTTAAATAGCATGTTTTTCTCTTTAATGAAAGTTACAATACGATTTTCAACGCAACGGCAAATTCCAGAAGAATCTGATTTACAGCATCTTTATAAGTCTTCCCAACATTTTCAAAGATGGCGCAGTAAACAGAATATAATAGGAATTTAAATTCATTTAACTAAGATTATGAATAAATCAGATTAAAAAAACAATCTTAAATGTCTTCGATTTTTAGAGCTGGTCCAGACCAGATCTCAAAAAATTATTTTTTTTTATGTCCGGATGTATATTTTATATACATACCTCCTCTTAAATGACCGGAGTCTATTTTGGAACATTACTAGATTTCCGAGCTCTACTATTAGGCCATTTTAACCAAAACTTTTTATTTCTCAATTTCATCATTTTCTTCTATGTAGAAGTAGAAGAGTAAAGTAGAAAGTTACAATTATGAAAAAATTTGATCACAAAATTTTATCGAATATTCTGCAATTAAAAATATAATCTCTATACTTTTTGAGAAATTATAATTAATTTTTAAATTTATGAAATTTTATTTTAATAAATGCAATTTGTTCACTGCTTTTTCTTCGATTTCAAGTGAATAATAAAAATGGAATTGCAACACGACTCAAGCTTTCAGTGGCCTGATTAAAATTCAGTCTGCTGCTCCTCTCAGATTCTAAATAAAAATTAAAATTCCAAAGAAAAAATCGCATGTAATAATTTTTAAAGGGGATTATTAAGGTATTCGAAGGATGAATTTTAAAACCTGTCCACCGTTATCATTTTTGTAGCAATTGCATCGCGCTATTGAAAATATTTTAAAATTGCGGTAAAAATTATATTTTAAAATTCAAAATTCAAATTTAAACGCATCTCCCAGGATCTTATGTAACAATTTTTATTCAAATCGCATGCAGATAAGATTAAGAAATTCCTTTCAGATAACTTTTTCAACGCAACATTCCTTGTACCGAAACATCCGCCCATAGTCTAGCCGAAATGATTCTCACACTATTGATTGGCCCACTGCGGTATCCGGAAAAACAGATGATCATCATGTTCACCCAGAGATAAAGAGCCTGCTTTCCATCATCAACGAAAACAACAAAACATCGGAAAAAAAGAGGCCTCAATCTAAGCGTCAAGTGGTTAAATTTACCTATTTGTAGGTAAGGAGGCGGCTTCCGATTGGACGAGGAGTGGTTTCATGTCAAGGTATATAGGAAATGGCTCCCTACCTCTGATCCATAATAAGAAAGTGATTGTCGATTGGATATGGTCGAAGGAGTCCGTGGAAAAGGCATATAAAAACCAATTCATTCAACCTTACCGAAGCAGTTATTTTGAGTTCCTTTTCCCCGAAAGTTGAGTCTAGTAGCAACTTTCAGTTTCAGAAGTAAACATGAAAGCATCCCTGGCTCTTGCTTTGATCTCGGCCCTGAGTAAGTACCGCAACAGACTCTGTGGCTCTTTTTCAAATAAGCTTATGTTGTAAGCGGATTATCATGACAGTTTGCATTATAGTGATGCCTTATATTTCCAGCATTGAAAAAGACGATTTTATTTTTTAATTTTGAAAAAGTTTTAATTTTTTTTTTACTTTGAGATTTTACAAGTTTTAATTCTTAACTTATGAAATCCCTAACCAATTTCTTTTGAATAGCAGAAAAATAAAACTGCAAGTCATATGAAGTCTTGCATGGCTTATGTAACGTTTTGAAATAAAATACTGATGCAGAATGTTTTAAAACGGGAAATTTTATCAAATGAAATATAATTCGAAATTTTTAGTATTTTACATTTGTTATTTTATGCATTTACTTCTTACAAAATTAAAATATGTTGTGTGGAAAAAAAGAAATAGATATTTTACTGCAAAAATTTACTTATGCGTGTTTATATTTTATGTATTTTATACATGTAGTGTATTTTATGCTTCAGTATTTTGCTTTTAAATTTCATTCAATTTTAATTCGTAAAAGCAGGTTATTATGCAATAATGTTAACTTTAAAGTATTCGGATTCCTCCCTTACCGAAAATGCATATTGCCGCATAACTTTCCAATTCAATTCTCTCTCTCACACTGCTATATGAAATATTTTAAGAGTGTTTGTACTTGCCCCTAAAGTAGTATTTTCTGGACTACAGTTTTGATTAAATTTATTGCTGCAGAATTATTTAATTGTTTGATAAAATAACACGTAAACAACTAAAATTTAAGTAGTGTACATAATTAAGCCGCATCAAAAAGTTATTATAAATTTTAATTTTACCTATTTCAGTTTAGGAATTTTAAAATAATTTTTATGAATATTGCAAAGCTTTTCATGAAATATATAACAAAAAATAAATAAAAATTGCTAGAACTGTCAATACGAAGAATGTTTTGTGGATCATACAAAATATGAAGAAAAAAAAATGGTAAAAATAAAGACTTCGTAAATGAAATACAAAATTTTAGAATCTCCGATTAACTTATATGATCATTTTCCCTTAAATTTTATAAATGCAAATATTTTAGTGATAAATCCTTCAAGGCTTTAATTTATTTTAAATCTGTCATTTAGAACTTTAAGAAGTCAAGAAAATTAAAAACAAAATATTAAACACTGAAAGAGTAGCTATAAAAAGAAAATATATCTACATTATATAACCTGACTTACATCATTCAATAAACAAATAACTTGTTTTTAAACAATATTATTTTTCTTCAATCGAAATCACAATGGAAAAAAAAAGTCGCAGCTTAAAATTTATTATGCTGGCATTTAATAAGATATTGATTACTGCTCACGAACCTATAGGGATAAATGTTCACCGATCAGAAATCTGCTCAAAATAAACAACTAATAATTTACAATATATAAATATCAGTAACATCACGTGGCAAAAAGTTAAATTTGTGGAAATATATGATTTTAAAATTTTTTAAATTCAAATTTATTAAAAATGCTTTATTTCTTAAAATTTCACAAACCGAAATTATTCTTTCAGATTTAGTTGATGCCTTTATAAAACTGTATCTAGAATAAATAATAAATTTTAAAAAATTCTGCTGAAATAAAGAAAATAATTAATATCTTTCCCTCTATTGATATTCTCGACTTTGAAGATTTTTAAAATCCACGACGTAGTTTCAGAATTGTGATAGGTTATTCAAAATGTCTACAACAACAAGTTTTTATTTATTAAAAGCAATTTCAAAAAATTATAGATGAAAGAGATGCAAAATATGAAGTAACAATTACTCTCTATTTAAAAATATAATTAATTAGTTCTCTTTATTATGCTAGAATTTAATATGATTCAAATCGCTAGACAAATAGTAATCAGACAAACTATTTTTTATCAAGCTGATAAAACAAGAGCAGATTTATAATAGTTGATAATTAGATGAAACAGTGCCTTATGGGTGTTAAAAACTGCCCTATTAATCCGAAATTAACTGTTAAAAATCTTTTTAACTCAAAATAACTGGACACATTTTTAGAGTTTGTAATGATTCGTTGTATAACTGTCAACAATAGTATCCAATTAATAGAGGTTTTTGAGATTCAATTTAAATTTAAACTTTTATTGAAATACAAAAAAAAAATTTAAGTTTTGTTATATTTTTCAGGTGCCCTGGTGACTGGTCAGACAGCTGGGACAGCTTCCCCATTTTATCAGAAAAATGGACAGGTAAAAAATAAATTTTTAACGCCAGGGAGAAAAGCCATTGAATATTAAATACATCTTAAGAATTTAATTCGAAAAAGTACAATTTAATAACTAATGAAACTTTATAGGCATTGTTAGTTAATATTAAATTAAATATGGTTTGTAACTCAAGTGAAGATTAATCAAATTTTTTACTTTTATATCTTAAATACTATAAAAATGAATTTCAAACGTGAAACTCTAAAATGAAGTTTGCATGAGGAATTTCTCTGAAGGGCTAAATTACTTTGCATAGCTTACAAAATTCGCTAATTTGGAAGAATTTCTTCATTTCATAAGATTTTATTGTTTTTAAGTTTCAGAAGATGAAACTGTATATATACAACAGTAGTGTTAGCGAGGCGAAAAATCAATGGTTGAAAGTAGGATTAATAATGCTTTTTCTTGTTAGCAGTTTGTATATTCAGTAGTACGTATAAAAATTTGTCACCTTCGTATATTACATCTTCAGGGCAATGATAATTTTAATTTTGAATTTACGCCATAACTACAATGCCGTTTTAAGTATCGAAATAAGGTGAAAGAGCAGTTCTTTCTTCCTTATTTCCTTTCATTCTTTTCGTTTAGTATTAAAAAAATGTTATGTGCTCAAATTCAAGTATTGCTATGAATAATATTAAGTGCACAATTTGACTTCATGCAAAATTTTTAAAAATTAATAGGCAATATAATAAAATTAAACGCAAAGCAATAAGGTGCAGTAAGTATTTTCATCACCTGGTAAAAATACAGGTAATTTTACCAGGTGATGAAAATAGCTTATTTTAAGGATCCATTGTTTTCATTTTTAGGTATTCACCTTGCAGTCAACAACTCCTACTCCTCAAACTTCTACAATGGTATCCTTATCTCCCCAGACTTCTGTAAGCGTCCGTCATACGATTGTCCGAAACAGACCTGCTTATCCCTATCCATACACAGAAACTACACTGCAGTCGGACGGGTCAGAAGATTCAAGCTACTACTACACTTATGAAGATACCTCAGAAGAAAGCAGCAATAAGTATTTGACGACTCCTATTCCTACAACTCCCACCAGCAAATCGACTGTCAGAAGTTTCTGGAACAGTCAGAAGGCACAGTTAGATGCAAGGAGGAAAGAAAGCACCCAAAAGTTTTTACCTACTTACAGCAGACCAACGGCTAATACCGAAAGTAAGCCAAAAGTTGAATTCAAGGTCAGAGAAAAACCCAAGTTTGGATTGGCTAATAGGAACAAGGAACAAACTACAACTCCAGCTTCTAGCGAAGATTACACTTCTCAGGTTCAAACTACAACACAGAAGTCCGTGAAAAATAATAACATCGAAGCAAATTCAGCCATTGAGAAGAGTCCAGTCAAAGACGATTCCAACAGGGTCCAAGCAAAAGGCTCCAACCAAAACCAAATTGTTGGCCGTATCGGAGAAATTCCAGTTCAAAACAAGTTTTCTACCCAAATACAACCTTCAGTTCAAGCTCAAAGCAAAAACGTAAACAGGTTTGGCGCATCAAGGCAAAGCAAATTTGATGAATCTGCTGCTACCAACAAACTTGCTGAAAGTATTGCGAAGCTTCAACAGCCTGCTTTAAAAAACACCTTAAGCTCCCTCGCAGCTTTAGCAAGCAACAAAAATCAGCAGCCTGCTTTATCGCCTGAGCAATTTTTGCTTAATCTTAACAAACAACAACTGTCACTTTCAAACAACAAACAGCAATCTCCTGTTAACAACCAACTTCTCACCAGTAACTTGCAGGGTCTTCTCAACAGCAACCAAAACCAACAACAGCTTCCAAACACCAACCAACAATCCCTCTTGTCACTTTTGCTGAACAATCAGCAGACAAGCAAACCTAATGCCTTTGTAGTAACTAGTCCTGCTGTCAACACTGCTGCTAGATCTTCAGAATCTTTGGTCGATAGCGGTGAAGGATCCAGCTTCTTATCTAGATTAGGAGCTCTCGCTCTTGGCGGTGGAGGTGATGGTCTTGTTCTAGAAAGGGATGGCGGTTATGGTGGAGGAAATGGTTTGAGTTTTAACCTAGGACCTGTTCCTGACCCACTGACCATCCTCCTGAAGCTGCTTTCTTTGATCCCTCGTCCACTCTTAGATCTTAATGGAAGAATATTCTTCGGCATTGAGTTAGGCAAAAATGCCGGACTTGTTTCTGGGGCAGCAGCCAAGCCAGGATTAAAGCCAATTGGTTAATTTAAAATTTTTAAATTAATAGCAGGTTGTAGGGCAATTAATAATCAAGCAATAGAAATCCAACTGTGATAAAAGGAATTGGTCTAAAAACTTGATTTCTTTTCAAATGCTTCAATACGTAAGTAGAAAATACGAATTTCAATTCCAAATAACTGACTTTTTTCAGGTATTAAATTTTTACATAATTTAATTAATAACAAATATTTGCATATTAACTAAACGTAACTTTAATATTTACATAATAACTTACATGTAAATAAATACTTACCTAATTTATAAAAAGTAAATCAATCTTCTACTACTTATTCTTCGTCTCAAGCAAAAAAAATTAAATAGTTTTTATAAGAATCGTGAAGTAAGTAATTAAATTATGTATATAATTTGTATATTTATTGATAGTGTAGATTCATATTTTGGTGAAATCTGTAGAGAGGCATTTTTCAACTTGTATATTAGATAATGTATTTTTGTATAAATAATTCGTTTATATTCTTGAAAGCAACTGTCATCAAGATTCATATATCTTGTATATATATATATAAATATTTTTTCAAGATCTTGGAATATGTATATAATCTTAGCCAAACTTTGTACAGTTTACAATTTGTATGTAAATATCTCACGTGTTTTAAATAAACATTTTTTGGGAAAAACTGTTGCTATTATTTGCTTTTGAAGTACAAAAATCCACTGAAGGCAATATAAAAATACAATCGAGAATTATAAATAAAAAGTTTTTTAAAAAAATAAAACAATGGTCAATGCATTTCGTAATGTTATATTAATATAATATATAAGATTAACCTATCTTGGTTGTTAAAAAAATATTTTGAAGCAAGCAAAAGCTTGAACGTCCTTGTGGAATTCACCAGAAAAAATTGATTAATATTGTAACTCTCTCTGTCATTTTCGTACACGTTAGTATTACAACAAAATTAATTGCTTCACATTTCTGAGTGACATTTTTTAATTAATAGAAAAGTCTATAAAACATGTTCTACGCAAAAATACTGCAAACGCAGTATTCTGTTTATTGCAGAACTATCTTTGTTACACAGTTTTTGAGCATGTATTAAAAGATATTAAATTCAGAACAATCCTTTTCAATGCGCGCACAATTACCTACTTTGTTTGCTAGTACATTTAAAACACACAAATTTTTAACTATTAATTTGGAACAATTTTAAAAATGTAAATGTAAAGAAGAGAAATCGAAAATTATTTCAAGAGCTTACCTCTAAATAATGAATCTGTAAAATTTACTTTTCATCAACGTAAAATACTTTTGGAACAAAAAATTCAGAAAAAAATTAAGCAAATAATGCAGTCAATGTGATGAAAGAAAACCAGATAACTTCTTTTTTCAACGCTTGAAACATATCCGTATCAAAATAAAATGGCAAATAGAATTCTAATTATTTAAATTAATCGTCTGCCAGAGGGAAAAAAGAAAAACAGTAATGCCAGTCGCAATGCTACAATCGAAAGAAAAATAAATAAATAGTGAAATTTTATTCACTTTTTTTTTAATAATTTCTTTCAGAAAGGAATTTTTCATAGGAACTGACTAAAATTTAACATAAATTTTATTACGAATTTTAAATGGAAACTCTTGAGCTCGTCTTCGAATAATAAATGATTCAATTTCAAAACATTCTTAACAACTTTATTTATTGCTAGTACAATATCGGAAATCTAAAAACTTATTTTTATTTACATTTTAAAATTGCGATTGGCAACCAATCACTTTTTTCTCTCTTTTCGATGGCAGAAAATTAATTTAAATAAATAAGAATTTTAATTATCATTTTTATTTTGGTACAGATCTAGAAATAATTCCAACCTGTACGACTACTATATTTTGCAAATAAATAAGGTAATTAAATTTTTTTTTTTATAAAAAAGGCGTTTTTAAAATAATCAGTTGCAATTATTGAATAAAATATTTAAATGCAATAAGGATATTTGTTCCAAGAAGTTCTTTGGCTTTACAGTGGCTCATATTTGTTTTTGGACACTTGTGTTTTTCAACTTACTTACGAAAAACATCATCTAAATATTAAAGGATTTACTTAAAAAATTTTTCATATAAACTTTCTCTTGTATATAATAAAACCTACATATTGTAATGAAAATAAATTCAATAACTTTTTTGAAAAAAATTAATTTACCGAGAAGGTGTTGAAAACAATCTCACATAAGTAATTGAAGACTTTGAACATTCAACAAATGTAAACAAAACTATGCAAATAATCAAACATTTTAATACAATGCTGGGTATCCTTTAGCTGAAATTACACTTTTAATACGTTTTGGTATGGATTTAACTGGTTTTTATGTTTACATTTCTGTATTTGAAGTTTACATGGCCGGGTTCTACAAAGTTACAACAAATTCTATTAGGAATTTAATCATAGAACATTTTAAAGATGGTAAAGGCATCAGAACTATCGGAAAACTTGTTAAAGTAAGACATTCAACTATGTTTGCTATTATAAAACGATGGAAACTACGTGGAACTGTTGAAAATGCATTGAAATCAGGAGCTCCTCACTAGCTAACTTCCAGGAATCGAAGTTTTATCATGCATAAAATCAAGGAAATCCAAGACTTAATGCAGTGAAACTTACAACAGAATTAGAAAAAAGATCTGCAATAAAAGTAAACCTTGAAACTGTTAGACGAGTTATCAGATCATATGGGTACAAAAGTTGAGTTGCCAGAAGAAAATTTTTCGTTAATGAAAGAACAAGAAAGTTACTTCTGGATTTTGCAAAATCCATGGTAGACAAAGATATATTGTTTTGGGAAAGCGTCATATTTGTGGATGAATCAAAATTTAACATATTTGGGTATAATGGGCGAATAACTGTGTGGAGAAAGCCCAACGAAGAGCTCAACCCGAAAAATCTATTGTCAACTGTCTAAGATGGAGGTGGAGGCATAATGGTTTGGGGATATTTTGCTGCTTCTGGTATGGATCAGAAAACTCATCCACTTCATCGCGGAAAACGAAACACTCTTATTTCCAAAAGATGGCGATAACAACTAGCCACAGAACCAACTAACCCTATGTACTCATATTCTCTCTTCTTCCATACACAGGGCACGACCCTCTCAAATTCAACAACACAACGACCAGAAAGACTGAACTTTAAAAAAATATTATATTCTTTTGTTTGAAATGTCCTGTTTTTTGTATCTTTTTTATAGAAGTTGTACTGTTTTTTTTCTTCTTTTTCTTTTTTTTCTCATGCTTTTTCAATAAAGTGTCACGCATACCCAACCAACCGACAGGGAGCCGTCCTGCTTCCGAGTTCGGGGGCATGCTGTGGTGTTATGCTTCTGGTATGGGAAATTTAGTATTCATTGAAAATTATATGGACCAATATAAGTATATAAATATCCTGAAAGAAAAGTTGAAAATATCTGCCCAAAATTTGGAATTCAAAACACATTCAAGTTGTATCAAGATAATGATCCCAAACATACAGCCCTAAATGTTCGCTTATGGCTGCTGTACAACTGTCGCAAAGTTATCAAGACTCCATCATATTCTCTAGATTTCAATCCAATTGAAAATGCGTGGCATGAACTGTAGAAAAGAACAAAAAAACATGATATTTCTTTGAAAGAACAACTTCAAGCAGTATTAACAAAGGAATGAAAAAAAATTAGCATTTTTACACAAAAAACTAGTTGAATCCATTCCAAAACGTATTTAAAGTGTAATTTCAGCTAAAAGATACCCACTAAAGTATTAAAATGTTTGATTATTTGAATAGTTTTGTTTACATTTGTTGAATGTTCAAAGTGTCCAATTACTTATGCGAAATTGTTTTCAACACCTTCTCGGCAAATTAATTTTTTTCAAAAAAAGTTATTGAATTTATTTTCATTACAATATGTAGGTTTTATTCTAGAAAAAAGAAAGTTTATATGAAAAAATTTTGAAGTAAATCCTTTAATATTTAGATAATGTTTTTATAAGCAAGTTTCAAAAACACAAATGTCCAAAAACAAATATGAGCCACTGTATATGTTACATCGGATGTAATATGAGTAGAATTTTTTCAGACATTTTTTCAAAAATCATTTGTGTTGATGTTAATTAAGCTTTACAGTTTCGATATTCTTATTGAAGCAAGTTCCTTAATTATTTTTTTTTCTTTTCTAATAATTTATTCTTTTTAAATATGTACAAAATTTGAGCTTTTTAACTGCTGTTAAATTCATAGCAAGTTGTAAATATTTTGCCATTACATAATTGAGTGAAAATTGGAAATAAAAGTTTTCAACTTAATGTCTATTGATGGATACGTATAACAGTGATGAAACAAACAATGTCCTTCAATGAAACAGACGTCTGAGTATATAAGAGTTTGCTGCTTTTATAGAAGAATGTTTTTCAAAGATTTGTGAATCTTATATCTTGAAAAGTATAAATTTCTCTTAATAGGGACTATTATTTAATTATTTAAAGAGAAATCACTATAAAAATAACATCAGTTTTTATAGGAATCTGACTAACATTTGAAATTTATTGTATATTAAATGTACTTCCTTCCATTTGCAGAATAAATACCTTTAAAATAATTTCTTAGGAAATAAGTTTTAAAAAATAAAAGTAAAAATAAATTATTTGTCGTTTCGGACAAGTCTCACTTAGTTGATTTTCAAAAAAGTAACATACAAAAGTTAAAATTCTACCACCAAAATTGAATAAAAATAATCCCATTTATTTTAAATGTTCTAATTTTTATATAAAATACAGATAACTGTAAAAACTTAACGAATTTTTCCCAAATAACATAAAAATTTGGAATAAATTAAACGAATAAGCATTTTTCTTTCCTTTCAAAAATATATTTCCTTATGGGAGAAACTTGGTAAATAAAAAAATAAAAATTCGAACATGTTACTGATAATAACATTTTAATTTTGGGCTACATCAAAATAAATTTAATTTTGTTACAGTTTTATAAAGTATGAATCTGCAATATATATGACAATTTCTCAATGTTGTGCTAACGAAAAACAAACCCATTAATTCACTGTCATTTAATTACGATGAAAATTTGAAATTAGATTTTGAAAATAAAAAATTGGATGCTTTTAAAAACATTTAGTTTTGCATAAAAAGTTTGTAAATGATTTGGAAATGAAACTTTTCACATTTCTTTAATAAAGTAAGCTCTCTTACTTATTTCCTTGTTTTTTCAATATTTTCGATAAAAATTAGGGTTAAGCATTGCATATCTGACAATTCCTCTTTTAGATTCAACAATACAGGATAGAAATCGACTTTTTGACAACTTTTAAATGAATTTTTAGCATAATGTGAAACGAATGACAGCACTGAAGAATAAATAGTTTTAAAGATGGATTATCATAATCAGCACATTAGGAATATATAATAACATGACTTTATTTTGAATTTGTTGTTATTATAAATAAAACGTGGATGTTTTTATGAATGAAATTATGCCTAAAAGTAAGGTTGTGATGTTAATAAAATACTAGTATTTTGCATTAAGTAGTTTTACAAATTTATTCCAAATTATCACATACCACAAAATATATGTATTTACATAAGAAAGCAAACGTTTAACTTGTATGATTTTACTACAGAAACTTTTTCAGATTTTAGCTACTTAATTTTTCATTATTTCTCTAAGTCTTAGAACGTTCGTCGGTGTTATATTGATAGAACTGTTATTGATAACATATTGATAGAACTGTTATTGATAACATATTGATAGAACTGTTATTGATAACATATTGATAGAACTGTTTCTAAAGCGTTTAAAAACTCGCATTTCTCAAGCGCAAAACTAAAGATTTTCCTAATGGGCAAGCTTTAAAAGTATTATATTTCATTATTATCATCCTCTCAAATCTTGAATATAGTAGTCTAATTTGTGATCCATGCTACAAAAATAAACACAAAATTTTACAGCAAATACAAACAAAATTTATGATATAATTATTTTACAAGAATAAACATTTTTGTTCTCATGGTATATCTTTATCTTATCTAATAATATTTTTGAAATACATAGATTTAAATCCCGACGAGATCTTGCATCTGTACCGTTTGTTTATAAAGTCATTAATGATATGATTGATAGCTGTGATAACTTAGTTATATTCATTTTTGCTGTGCCAACCAGAACGTTTAGAAGCCCATCATTTGAAAACATAATTGTCAAATTTATTTTTATTGATGATTTCTCCTCATATAAATTTTACAAAATTTTTAATCAGTATTCTGAAGACCTGGATATTTTTCATATGTCCTTTAAGGTTTTTTAAAGTAAGTCTTTACTATTTTTGACTTCTTAATACGATTTTATGATTTTAAAATTGAGTGCATAATTGATATTTTTTAATTTTCTCTAAGATTCAATGTACTTTATAGTGTACTTTAATTCATGTTGTCTTTTTTTCAGCTGTTATTCTTCGTTATGCATTTTGTATCATGTAACACTGTAACTAGAGTGTTTTCTGTAGTGTACATTATCTTCTATAAATAAATAAATTAAAACAAACAAATATTATGAGTTATAGTTCAAAAGAATGAATTGAAAACAATAAACAAACAATTATGTCTTTCAGTAAAAATAAAAGAATATTTCAGTGGAAGAATAAATACCACTTCCTAAAATTGCTAAGATTTCCAAATAGCGTTATTTCCTCTTTCCCAGCAAATACATGAAGGTGTCTTGGAAAATAAGCACTAAAACTTATTTATCTTCTTTTGAAGTACAAACGAAAAATCAGCTTTACCGAAAACTTTATTGCTTTCCAATCTGATTTACATTATTACATAGCTTTAATTACCCTAAGTGAGAGAAAGTAAATATACCCTTCCGGATTTATCCTAAATTTAGAGAGCATCATTGTGTTCCCTCACGATTCAAACAATAATTGGATGAACCCAAATCAGGTACAAAATTTATTGACATCACTTATTTAATCTTAAACTCCATTTTTATTTTGTCACTCATTAGAATACGGAAATCCGTAATAAGATCTAAACAAAGAGAAGCAGAATATTGTTTCTCAAGATAAATAATGAGCATTAGTTCTTTCACCTGTAGAAGGCTCCTATATTTAGTTCCCCTGCTGTTTAATAAATTCATCCATTGTTTGGTTACAAGCCGGCAACACGACTTTTTTCTTCACACAATCGTAAATCAGTAGTAGAAAAAATGTTTGCGCGAAATTAAGCATTTGATCAATAATATACATTTCATTTTCAAATAATAGTTATGTTGATATCTATGCATGCAGTGCTTTTTTCATGGGTTTTAATAACTTTAATTTAGCGGAATAGCTCATATATATATATATATATATATATATATATATATACAGTGTGACCAGTAATTAACGCGCTGATGTTAAAAATTAATTTCTCGAAAACTACTGATTCAAAAAATTTTATTTAAATTCTAAAACAAAGTACAATACATGGGAATTAGTTGATTACATGTTCGATGTGTCTTCCATCTGTAACTATAATATGGCGCAAACGAAGAGCGAAATTCTGCATCACTCGCTGAAGAGCCGAAGTTTCAATGCTTTCAATAACTGTCTGAATATCGCAGTTTTCAGGTCTTCGATGCTCTGGGGGTTTCCAGCGTAAACTTTGTCTTTGATATAACCCCACAAAAATGAATCGCAGGGGTTCAGGTCAGGAGAATAGGGTGGCCAATCAATGCAAATATTTTTCGATTTTGGGTACCCTAAAGCCAAAATCCGCTCATTAAAGTGCTCTTCAAGCAGATCAAACACTTCATTGGTACGATGAGGCGTGTTCTCTCAATCTTTTCAGGCGTTTTGGCGCTCAGCGGTCGTCCCACATTGCCAAACATGTCGTCGCAAACACTACCTGTTCTCTCTAACTTTTGAATCAAACGATTGATTGTCGACACACTCGGACCTGTTGTCTTAAGCTTAAACTCTGTCGCAAACTTTCTTTGAGTCACAATTGGGCTGTTGTTGTTCGAATAATACGTTCGAACAATGAAAATGCGCTCAGAAACGCTATATCTCGACATTTTTACTGAAAAATAAACAACAAAAGCCAACTCAATGAGACTGCGCAAAAAAAATCCGCCAACGCACTGAATCTAACCGCCAAGTTTGAACTTGATACGCCAAACCGTTTTCGAGAAATTGACATTTCTTTTCAACGCGTTAATTACTGGTCACACTGTATATATATATTTATAAAAGGCAATGCTTGTGTGTGTGTGCACGTGCGTGCGATGTCCAGACAAACCTATCGCACTTACAGCCTTGAAATTTGGTACACAGGTAGTCTTAATGGTGACTCAAAGAACCTCGAAGACGGAATTTTAAAATTTAATCTAAAAATCTTTTTATTTAATGTTTTGTGTTGTTTTGGGTCATTTTCGAGACGTTTACGGCTGTAGTATCTTTTCTAATGGTGGTTGAAAAACAATCAATGCACCATCGAATAGAACAAGCAATTTTCGTTCTAATGAAGTTTGTTTTGAATTTCTAACTTAATTTACTGAATTTTGAGCAATTTTTAAATAATAGTCACTTTTATGGACTATTATTAACTCTAAATATACAGCTCTATAATTTTCATTTTTTCAGTTTATAACTGGAACGTTTCTGTCGGATTCAAAACAATAACGGTTAAAATATCTAATTCCGTTTTTTTTAAATTAATTTTTCCCTGATCAGTTCAAACAGCTTTTTTTGTTAGCGAGATTTAGCAGCGAGACTTTCTCCGAACGATCCCAGAATGCATTGTTACAATTTCATTGGCTGGTGGTGACTTCCTCGCAGGAGGTGACGTAATATGCTTTCTGCAATCCGATTCCTACTGGTGACGTCATTACATTCGTGTCATTGTCGAAAATCAATAATGTATATTTTTTGTCTTTTTTTTATTTTGTTTTCAAAACTTTTTCTTGTCATTGTGGGCATTTTTTGCCCCATTTTGTTGAAGTCCTGATTCCACGGGCAACGCCGTGCGCGTACTGCTAGTAATATATATACCGGAATAGCTCAAATATATTACAGAAATATCAAATATATTCTGTAATATATTTGAGCTATATATTACAGAACAAAATATATATAAGTTTTAATCTGTAATATAATAGCTCAAAAATTACGGAATAAAACTTCTGAAACTGAAATATACGAAGAGACAGATATAAGACTTCTATATGAAGGCTTTCTTTGAAATTATTATTTCATAAGAATTCGAAATACCATTATTTAAGGGGACAAACGCCCTTTAAGCCTCCGAAGAATGAGGGAAAAAACTGTCAAATTCGATACATTATATCTCCAAAGCAAAACATTTCAAAAACTAATTTTTTTTTTCCCGAGAAAAATATCTGTTCTTTCTGTTATTGTACACACATTGTTAATCATTTCATCAAGACCGGGCCAACCAATATGTTTGTGGCCTGCATTTCTCTCAGCCATGTACAACATCTGTGAAAAATTATTCATTGTCATAACTCAATTCATATTATATGTAATGTATTATTTTTAAATTATCAAATAAAGTTGTTCGGGGGACGTCGTTTCGGTGCGGGGCCTTGTGTCCCGTGGGGTTGGTTGGTTAATCTCTTTTTTCTGCGGACAGCCATCTAAACTGCGAAAAGAGTTCGCAAGAACTCAAAAGCGGGGCTGCCCGTAGTGTCAATGTTATTGTACACACAGTTTCAAATCTTAATATTGATATGTATTTATTTAAGAGAGTAATAAATATGGGTATCATTTTTGGAGAAAAATGAGATAGTCACCTTACGCGCATGATTACGGATAAAATATTGATCTAAACACAATATTTTGGGTTTCTAAGTAATCCAAACAGTCTGTTTAAGAAACTGAGCCTCAGTTTATTAACATTTAAATTTAATTTCTATTTTATATACCAATTTAAAACAAAAATTGGTAAAATTTTAACATTTCTAACCCCCCCCGCCAAAAAAAAAAAAACTCCTTTGGAGAAAATATATACAAAAATGTGGTTCAATTTGTAGAACATAGCACAATACATATTCAGTAAAACTTTTATGTAAAAATATTGAACAGTTCTTGAGACATCGTGCTCGCAATATATATAAAAAAAAACATTTAGAGATATAGCGCTTTAAAGACATAGTCATATTCAATTTTTACGTTAAATAGCTGATACATTTTCCTTCATAACCTTCATAATTATGGGAATTTTTTAACGCGGGTTGTTTTAATTTGTTCAGAAAAGACAGGGGAGTAATACTCATTTTTTTCAGAAAATCGAAAATTTTCGAGGTTTAACAGTCGTATGTCCCCTTAAGATATATAAATTTTTTCATTCTGTATTTCTTAAATGTTCATGTCCTTAAAACTTCTTTTTGCATTAAATGAACATATGCAGTTACAAATTTTTAATGAAATCAGTTCGTTACTTATTCAAATTTGACTATCCATTGTTCATTATGCAGAAGGAAAAATGACGTGGGGTGACAGCAAAGCGCAAGAATGCGTGTGTCTGTGGTGTGAGTTCAATCCATTTTCAAATTTCTTGTAGGAAATGAAAAGCATACAACTCAGCAGAACAGATATACGAAAACACTTATTCAGGAAAAATTATAAGATATCGAAAACTAATTTTTTCAATGTCGAACAAATTATTTTTTAAGACATCAAAAACTATAGCATAATAAAAATTTATTCAAAAAATTCATATATAATGCTATTAGATGTAAGAATTTTAAGGTTATTTTAATTTTTAATTATTATTATT
>BGPR01002265.1:81892-93009 GCA_013235015.1 Araneus ventricosus | reverse complement strand
AAACGGGACGTAATCTAATAATTCAACCGATTAAATTCAACCAGGCATATGCTAAATCAATTGCACAGGATTGACAAGTAACCTTTTCGTCAGATATGTGAAGAGTTCAAAACTATCATACAAATATTTAAAAATGCGAAAATAAACGTGGGAAAATTCTTGAACATAAACACAAGTCTTTTTCCTTAGGCTATTAATACGTTATCGTCTTGTTTACGAAAATTTCAGGAAAAATTAATCAAAAACTGTTATCAGATGTTAAATCTGTTATTAGATTATATATGTTTAGATTGAAGAAACAACAGGAAACAAGTTTTGTTTCTTAGATATTTCCGATAAAATACATCCTTACAAGAGTCCGAAACCGAAAAAGGAAACTTTCTCCGAAGATAAATATTTATGTAGCTTTAATTTTCAAGCTACAAAAAAATCCTTCTAAGAAACAAATTTTCAATATGAAGGCAACATATAAGGTCCTACATTGTTTTTTCGAAATGCTTTAAGTTCACAATAAAATTGTTTAGACAAAATAAAGATAATCTTCACAATCAGATTGTTTAGGCAAAACAAAGATAATCATTATAAGTCGGAGATTTGGAATCTCGTCCTTATAAAAGAAAAGCCGTAAATTCTAACCTCGGTTTTACAGAAGGCTCAACGTTTGATTCACTTTCAAACATCAAATTCTTTCATGTTTCATATTCTCACGTTGTAATGGAATTTTATAGAATAGGGTGTTCTGAAAATGCTAACTTCAGTTAGATGAAAAGGTAATTTGCACTCTTCTTAAATTAGTAAAGATCCTTTATGACAAATTTTGTATAATTAAAATTTATGTGCTTTTATTTATAGATGTTGAGTTATTTTTGTCAATCCAACCATGAGCATGTTAAGCAGATTCGAGGTCTTTGGAGCTGAAGTTTTCGGGGAAATTACCACATATGAGTATTTGTTCATAGCATCTTATCATTCATTACATTTTAAAATGTGCAATGCAGAACTGAATATTTTTTATTATTTTTTTTACAGTTTTTGTTAATTCTGTTAGTTCTTAACGTATTAGTTTCCTTAATTTTGATATTATATAATTGGTATTGCTTTAGTTAAACTTTTAAAAAGTAGTATAATTTTACAACAAAGAATTATACAACATATTTTCTGACTGAATTCAGATATTACAAATTATTCGATGTGCATGCATAAAAAGTGTATTTAATGACAACTTTCCTGTGTGAAAATTTAAAATAAGTTAATTATATTCGCTAGAATATTCACAGCTATCATAAAACTTATTTTAGTAGCCAGAAACTTAATTAATCACAAAATTTCCTATCAACGTCTTGTGAAATAAACAAAGAAAAATTATTCGTTTATGAAGTGGAGGTCATGTTTGCACCAAGGTATTTTTCAGAACTGAATAAAAGAAATATAAATTGCTTCAGAGTTTATTAAAAATTCCTGAATAAAATCAAAGGCAGTCTACCAGAATGAAACTGAAAATTTTGTTCATTTTTGTTTTGGTTTACCAAATTCCTAACAATTGCAGTTAAATGAATATTACCATTTTGTTAAATAGCTTAGCAAAAGATTGTTCACTATTCGCTATTTCCTGCCATAAAATGTGACTTTACTTCAGTTGCTTAGGTTTTCTTAGAGTCTCTTAGTTCCAGGAACTCAACCTTTCACGAAAATAAATTAAAAGAAACTTAATACCCATAATCAAGCAATTTTAGAGTTAAAACAAACTGACAAATGAGATGATGGATTAGCTGAGGAAAAAACACTAAAACTGGTCAAGTGTTTTAGACGAGACATTTTAAACAACGCAGACCGTAATTTCGTCTCGGATTAAGCTACATCGCATTTGCCAAGGGGTACAAATTTTCCGTTTTGAGGAAAGCAACATTAGATGATAAAAGCTCGAAAAACAACTTCAGAATTTCAAATGAGAGTTTTAAAAAACCATTACCTCACTTGAAATAACCAGTTTCCTTGAACTAAGAATAAGCACATATTTTCTTGCACACTCATTTTACTATATTAAGTTAAATTCATGTAGATATTCAAATTGTTTTTTGTATGATGATCCAATTGATTATTGTTACCTCTAAAATACATGAAACGTCAATAACCCATTTATAGATTGAAATATTTCAGTTATGCAAGAGTTGTATATTTTAAAGATGCTTCTAGAAATAACTGTCAATATAAAATAAAATTATGTAAAAAGTTTAATTGTAAGCCATAAAAGTACCATTGTTTATTGATGTGTAATTATTTTAACAAAGATATTAAATCTAAAATAGAAGAGTTATTGGTGAAAAATGTATATTGTATGTATTAGTTGCATTTATAATGGATATATATAAAGAAGTTTTTATAGTTATTATTTTTGTAATTATATTTATAAATTCTTCTTCAAATTATTACTTAATGTATAAATGGAAGTAAGTTATTAAATTACTTGATTTAAAATACAAAATAATTGCTACTAAGTATCTTTTTAGGCTGTTATTACCTAATAACAGATTTAAACATCACTGAATGTCCCACAGTCACGAAGTTCTATTGGGAGAAACGTTTGAATTTATTATTTTTTTTAAAAAAAAGTCTCTAATAACACCCATTAATTATTTACAGTTTTTTAAAAAATTTAATGATAGAAAGATTTAAAATTTTCATGCAAATCCGAAACATATCCCTGATATTTAACTTTCCATTAGAAAAATATCTATTTGCTAGAACGTTCATTTCGCCATCTCATAATTCTTGTAGATTCATTTACTTATTGAATAGTAGTTCATTATAATTAAAGGATCCTTAAAAATCTGTCGTAAAATATTTTTTTCGTACTTCGTTAATACTAATTTAAAACTAAATGCCGTATTTACTTCGACTCTAAGAGAAAGGACAATCAACTTTGGGAAATTGCAAATTTTGGAATGATGAATTGGAGGTCTTCCTCAGTTCACGTAAATAAGATAAGAAAACAAAAGAGGGCAGAAAGTAAAAACATCATTCTACCGAAAGAGAGAAAAGAAAAGAAGGAGGAGGCTACTTAAATGATGAAGAATTACACCTTTTATTCGATTGAGAAGTGATGCGAAACGACAACTTTCTCCGTTTATTTCGGTCAATGAAGCTGAATACTCCCACGACACAGCAGCGACACCTGGTGGGATCTTTGTAAACGTGAGGTGGAAAGGAACATTTTCATTTTTATTTTCTCGCCTCGTTGGTGTTAATACGTAAATGCGAAGATTGAGGAACCAACTGGGTGCGCGTGTTAAAGTGTTTGATCGAATGTCAGATATCAGAGCTCGAAAAGACTATTTATCAAAAACTTTTACTATGATTTCAAGTTTCCGCGTCTTTAGTGATAACTCTGACAGCATCATCGTTTTTATAAAATAAATTAGGTGTAATAAAAGTTTTCTGTGGATATGTCAGGCATCTCTTCCTGAATGAAAATTTATAGTTAGTTAAAAAAATCCAAAATTTTAAGGTATGGCAATAAACAAATAAATAAATTTCAGTTTATTATCAGAAATAAATTTCAATTTGAAAAGCATTCCGAGTAGACAAGAAACCATTGCACGAATAGGAATATGGAACTCATGACAAAACAAAGAAGGATACAACTTCAATCCAGAAAAAATTTAGAAGAATTTATTGTCGCATTTTATTTTTAATTGATTGATTTGAAAAGGTTTACTGTCTGCTGTTGGTCTGTTTTACGCTCTGCATCGCATAACATACATATATTCAGTAATCCATGTTTGCGCATATGAGAATTTGTGCTTCTTGGCCAAGTGAAATGGACAACAAAACACATTTATTTACCAGTCTATGATCTTATTTGTGAAAGCACATAAAAAAGATTTTACTTCTCCAAAGTCGCTTAGAGAATTCGAAGCAACACATCAAGCGTAACCAAGATGGGTTACTTAATTTATATTACCATCCCGTTTAGAAACAACATGAGAAATATTTTGGGACGGTCTTCGTAATTTAAGACCGTGGTTTGGTTAGGAGGACAATGCCTAAGTGGGAACAATTCTTATTTTTCGAGGACATTGATGCTATATTTAACGTGCACCGGGCCTACACGCCCGACGTATCTTTTGATGGAATTGGGTTTAGAACCAGCAACACTCCTTTACACTAAGGTTCAGCGATCCTTTTTCAAGTACGGTGTTATTGCGCTAGAATTAAGTGTGATATTCTGAATAAATGGAGTACATGCCACTGTGTTTTATTCAAAAATAGTTTGCATGAATATGCTTCCCAAAAAGTGAAAAATGAGTAATACTTTGTATTGTGTAACAATTTTGTAATGTGCCAAACTGTCTATTTTCTTCTTACTAGTCTTGCTTCGCCCAGTCATTATTTTTAAGGTAATTGCTACAGTTAAAATGTTATTATGTGTAATGTAATTACTTTAATTATGTCGCCGTTTTATTCATCCATGTTCATAATGACCTTTCAGCCCACACTAGTTTCCACGAAAGCATAAAATTTATTTGCAATAAATGCTCCTTCGAAAGTGAATCTGAATTCAATCAAATCTAGCAAAATAATTTCACTTCCCAGCTACATCTTTTCAAAGTTTTTTCTATCTTTAATATGATAAATAAATATGTCCAATAAATTCATACGACTCAACGGCTTTATGCTGCTTTAATAATTCTGATTTAATTGTAGACGATTGTTAAAACTCTTTTTGATAAAAATGCAATGCACATTTTATGCAGTTAAGGAAATGAAATAAAGGCATGTTAGCAGAATTTAATTTAAGCCTTAAAAAGTACAATTTAAAAAAAATTAGATCAATGAATTTTACATCAAGGCAGATGAAATTGTAAAATATTCTAATCACATGATTCAATTTCCTCAAAGTTTTACCCACAGACAAAAGCGTTACTTACAAATTTTCCTCATAGATAAAACTTTCTGATTTCAATTCATTCACAGAATATACATTGTTTTAAAGGAAATGCGAAACTAGAGTAGAATTGTAGTTTTAGTATAATTGATTTTATGAATACGTTGCAACTACAACGATGTTTCACTTCCGTTTCCTTCTGCTGTAATTTTTGTAAACGTATATCTAATATATTCAGAAAAATTTGCATGTGGAATAATAAAATAATATCGCCTTATCCGCGAAATGAATAACCTTTAGTTTATTTCCTGTTGCAATTTTTGGTAGTTAATTTTCTTGATATGAATACATGCAATTTTGTTTAAAACTACGAATTGATGCCAAATATCGATAATAAATATAGTCGGAGCACATCATTATGTGTGTGGAATAAATCATCTTCTTTATTTTTAGAATCGAAAAAGACTTCAAATTATTTCAAATTATTCCAAAAAAATTCAAGTTATCTTTCTCTTAACACTTTTTGCAAAATATTACGCATAAACAACATAAAAAAGCACGAAATTAAAAAAATAATTATAATAATTAGTTAAAAAATATAATTTTGAATAGATTTAAGTAAACCATTTCTGTCTGGAAGTAATATAATTTTCCACTTTTAATTACATGATTATGCTTTCGTTTGCAAATGAAGATTTTAAAGTTTACGAAATAAATTTAGAAAAAATATTGTAATCACGCTAAAAATTCGATCTCGAGATTTTGATGAATTATGATGTTTTAGACCTCCCTGGTCTAAAAAAACAATTTTAGAATTGAATCTCTGTTGTGGGTTTGTTTGTTTGAGTGTATGGGAAAGAGTAAACTCACAAATGCAAACGACTGGATTAAAGAAATTTCGCATATTTCCTTGCACTAAAATTATAGATCTGCGCCAAATTTTGAAACAAATCTGTCGACGGTAAGATTTTTCTTAAAGATTTACTAGATTTTCTTAACTGTAGTGTGGAACTATGAAAAACCACATTTTCACAATATTATTTTAGCATATGCATTGCCATTCGCATTGAATGAAGCTATTAGATATATTTTAAAATTTTTCTTTTTTTTACTCTCTTGTGGCTACTCTGCCAAGTGAAAATATTAAATATATTTATTGGTTGAAAAGTTATCCTAATGAAAAAAAGTGAAAAGCAGCAAGAAAAATGGCACGGCTATCAAACTGGAATCAATAGAAAGGTGATTTTTTTTAATTTTAGGATAGCGTAAAAATAATTTTCTTTGTAATTATAGCGTTTTCGGAAATTATCCCAGAAAAACATCAATGTTGCAGAATGAAAAGCAATAGAAACAAAACATCAGTGGAAAAAGTTATTTTTCTATATGTTACGGCTAAAGCACAAATGAAAGGTAAACGTAGGTTCGGCTAAAGCAAGAATGAAATGTAAAACTAGGTTTAACTGGTTCAAGTGGGGATTACCGAGGTTTTCCGGCTAAAGCCCGAAGATTTCCCAACGCTTCCACCTTTAACCGGCTAAAACTCGGTCTAAATAATCCTAGTCGGTTAAAGGTGTAAGCGTTGGGGAATCTTCGGGCCTTAGCCGGAGAGCCTTGGTAATCCCCACTTTAACCAGTTAAACCTAGTTTTACCTTTCATTCTTGCTTTAGCCGTAACAAACATTTAAGAGGATTTATAGGCACCAATCAAGAATTCTTTGTTGCTTAATTTACAAGGGCAATAATTTTTCACCACACGTTATCAACAAAATCCTTATATGAGAATATACGAGAAAGTTGAAGGAAGATTTTTATTGTTTGCCCAAGTGAAAATTAGAAATAATAATTAGCAAAACAATCGGAATCGGTACCGATTATTTTGCTAATTATTATTACTATTTTTGTATGGCGACATTACCTCTTCATGTACGAGATAACGATAATCAAGTGGGTGCTCTTACAGCCTTTGAAAAGCATAAAATATGAGAAAACTTGGTTAAAACATTGATATTACACTCAGAAAATTAAAAGAATTTGTTCTTTAATTTACAGTAAAAAAATGCATATTTTTTCGCAATTTGATACTAATTTTAAAAAAAGCATCCACGTAAAAAGATATTAGAAATTTTTAACATTTAAAAAATAATTTTCCTGTTATTTTTTATCATTTCTGTTCTCATTTTTTCAATGTTATTTCAGCAAATTTAATAGAATGTTTTCAAAGAGTGTAAAATGAAAATCAGGAGTATTTAGGGTTAGAAATGGAACATAATAACCTTATTAGGTAGCTGCAATTTTAACCTTGTTTTCACATAATAATTTATTTTCAGATTTAAATCAGCTTCAGAATTATATTTAGTTATTTTATTTATTTCTCTCAATAAAAGATTTTTATATATAAATAAAATCTCAGAAAATATTTTGTATTGTCCTATTTTATACAAAAAAAGAAAGGGAAAGACATCGTATCTTGTCTTTAGAGTAGAGAGACATGATGTAAAATTAACTGTGAAATATTGAGAAATAATTTACGAAAAGTGAAATCACAGTAAGGAGAATATTAATGCAGAGAAAAATTATTTAAACAGTGAACAGAACTCGTCTTCACACAGAATATAAGTTTTTGATAAATAGCTAGTGAGAGTAGGTCTTATAGATTCGAATTTTTGAAATCTCTAAAACTACTGTAGAAAAAAAAAATATGCAAGATTTATTTTCCAGTAGGAGATAGTACCTAAACTATCATGTACAGACTCTTGCCAGTAAGTATTACTGTTCTCAACTACAGAAAAAAATGTTACGAAGTTCTTAAAAGGCTAGTTTTTTCTTTAAACACATAAATAACTCAGTTTTTTTAATTGCCTGAGAATTGTGTTGTGTAGCTGCAAAAGTGACCATCTCTATTTTTCACAAATGCTTTTTTCAAAGCGCTCTTGTTGGCGTTTTTTCAAAGCGTCGGATTACTCTTTCTAGGGACCCTTAAGGTAAGTCTCGCACCCTTCTTTCTGTCTGTCTCCAACTTCACAAACCAGATATTCTGGTATTGATTTCAATTTAATCTCTATACAACCATTTTTAAGTAGAAACTTTTGACGAACTTTTGAGGAGCAAAACATTTAATTGCAGATCACTTTCCAAGAGAGTCGATTTCAGTATATCGCATATAAAAAAATGCTAAATTAAAATTTAATAGTGATCTTATACAAAATTGTAATAAAAAACCGATAAAACTTTTTTAGCAAAATCTAAATATTATTTAATTACAAGATAAGATATTTTTTAAAATTATAAACCGGCGTATTTTTTAGACTAATAGAACAACACAATATAAAATTTACAAAATAATTAATGAGGAATGTTGTTAGAATAATGCTCCAAAATTTAAACGATAGGGGAAACTAGGGATACTTGACCCTACGTGATTTTCACAGCTTCTGAGATAATTGGTAATTTTTGTGTGACATTTTTATTTGACCTTTGGTCATATAGTCAATTGAAGGGGATTTTCATTCCAATCAGAAAAGCCGTCGTAATGGTGTGTGGGTAAATATATTTTGGGGGTAATCTAATCATCGTAGGAAGTCGCTAACGCCCAGGAAAGTGGACGGGGCTACGTACCAAAATTGGCTCGTCCAGAAGGGGATACATCTTTTCTTAGAAGTCGGAGAGGGGAACAAAACTTTCTTAGGAAGGTTTTTAGGGGAAGTGAATTTCCCTTATCTTTGAAAGAAGAAGCGTTCAAGTATTGTTGGTAAACAAAATGGATAGAGAATGGCTGCAAGGAAACGAAGGTTAGTAAGAGAGAGATTTGCACGATGGAGGGCGAGACAAAGCCAAGAGACATTAAACATGATGCGTGATAACGAATACCATCGTATAAGAGAAGGAGAATCTCAAGAAGAAAGGCAAAAACGCCTTGCATTTTTTTCAGTATACCGTGAACGTATTCATCAGGAACAGTCAGGATATTGTAAATCAATCTCTTTATTTTTGTGAAAGTCAAGTTGAAGCACAGATCTGTCAGTTGATTCATCAGTTCTGTTTTTCATGCTTTTTTTTTATTTCTTAAGCATTCTAGCAATCTACATGAGATTTTCTTCAACAACTTTTGTTAGTAAATCTGTGACAATCAAATCTGAGATATTATTGGCAAGCTAAAAGTCCGTCTTAGACGGGCACAAATCTTCTAGTAGAGAATAATTAATTAAAAATTGTTTGCTAGCAATTATTTACTGAATAAAATTTCTTTTTAATATGATAATTTCAAAGAATGCAAATAATTATTTAAATAAAAATTTTAAAAAGAATTGACATTTAATCAATCTATTTTCTCCTTACCTGAAAGAAATTTTTTTCATTTCCTTATTATTTGAATAAAAATCTTTTGCTCGAACTATTTATCATCGTTTGGTTTTATTTAACGTTGCCATTTCTATTGAGTTTCTCTTTCTTTTTTTATTTCAATTTTCACTTTCTCTTAAAATATATTTTTATTCTTTTGCTTTTAATTTTATTTAAATATTAGAAGAACCAAGCAAGTCTGTTAAGTTTCTCCATTTTTAACTTTGTTGAACATTTTTTATATCCTTTTTTCATTTTGATGCTTTTTTTCTGATTTTCCCAAACCGGCAGTTATTTAACGCCTAACGTCTCTCTTAAGTTCCATTGCTGTAATTTCTATCATTTAATTAAATCAATATTTTAATTCTTTATTAAATGTTGAACTAATTTAATTTAATAACTAGATTTAATTTAATTACTAGACTAATTTAATTTATTAACTAGATTTTATTAATAAAAATTGCGTTGTATAGATTCCATATTGTTTTTTTATTAGTTTCATTAATATTTTTCGATAATAAACAACTTTTGTAATTCAGTAGTATTAACCTAATATCTGAATTTCGAGTACATACAAATTACCAAAAGAATTTAAATACTCTTTGCATGTAGGATCAAGTATCTCTACCCATAGGGTCAAGTATTCCTAGATTAGGGTCAAGTATGCCTAAGGTTAGGGATACTTGACCTTAGGCGATTTCATGAAATATATTTATTTTATGAATAAATGGGATATCAGTTTAGCATAAGTACGTTCATCCTTCTTTTAAACAAATCTTTTTATGATGATAAAAATTCAAATATTAGAGAAATATAAGAAAAAGTAGAAGTAGGGTCTATCCCTAGCTTCTCCTACTTGATCTTAATCTTAGTAAGTTCGAGTGCACGGTCTTTGTAAATTAAACGAAAGCCCAAAACTAAATTACTTTGGAGGTACCGCAAAAAATTATCAAGGCCTCGTCCCCTCTTCCAAAGTTACGGAGCCCCCTAGTCTTAGCCTATTTAATAATCTGGTCCTGTTCGCCACCCTAAATCCCATACTGAAACACATTGCCGAAACGCGTCGAATACCATATCTCATTTTATCCAAACGTGACAGAAATTCTACTTTTAACAATGATTTTCTTTTTCGAAGATGTCCACTTTAGCAGCTACACGACACAATTAATATCATCAAATGGAATCCGGAACCAAAATGAATAACAATATCTACAGCATCACACTCACATGTGTGACGTAATGGCTGTAAGTAGTCACAAGTTTTGTAAAAACTTTCATCACTTTACGGTGACTAAATGAAATAATTCTTTTTTTCATGACATGTTATTACATTCCTTAAAATGTTAAATTTATAATAAGATTTTGAAAATTATAACCTTGAGGTTAAAACAACTTCCTTCAAAAACAAGAAGGAGCACAAAGATTGAAATATCACGATTACACATGCAAAGCCACAAATCCTGTTACAAAAACAAGTCCATATTTGTCAATTATAAACAAACCGTTGCACCCATCGTTTTTTTAAAAAAGAAAAACAAAACGCAAAAAACACCCAAATCACACGCAAAAACTAGACCGCAGAGTCCCCAAAATTATATTTCAGGAACACAACACCACCGTGGCGGAACCGCGAACCTTCCATTTCCTGAAGAAAACGAAATCGGAAGTACTTAAATAAAAATGGCTAAACAACTTTTCCCGGAACAGTAATCAAAATATTCTAAAGTTCAAAACCCGGTTTCCTGATGTATTCTTCACGAATTATCGAAAAAGAAAGTAGTTCATATGCCAATTATTGAAAAGAACTCTGATACTCAGAAGAATTGTCCCCAGGTGTCATTAGTTGAAAAATAAAAGAAAGAACAATAAACGACAAAGCGGCGAATGTCGAGCA
>BGPR01002265.1:45007-81882 GCA_013235015.1 Araneus ventricosus | reverse complement strand
GTACATGGAAATTAGTCAACTACGATGCGACGATAGCTTAGTTCCTGAAGGCATCAGACATTTAAACGCCTTAGCCTACTCTAGTCCGAAAGTTCAGTTTTCCTGCCCTGTTTGGTCACAAAGTTATGTTAATTTGTTTCAGCTTGCCTCAGAACTCTCCAAACTAAAATACCGTTATGAAACTAAGCAATTATGTAATTAGTAATTTTTCTTGAGAAAGTACTGAAATATATGAAATAATAATGAGTAAAATATAACGCAACCGACTTTCTGATTAAATCACAAAACTTTAAAACAATGAGGTTACGATGAGTTTTGTACTATTTGAAATAATTTTTCCCCATTCAGATCTTGTATTTTAAGCTTTGCCGAATTTTAATATAATAATTACTGGAATCTTTCAGACCATGTAGGTCTTCATATCTTACAAAGTGTTTAGGTTTCAGAGAATATTTCTTCTGTAGAGTAAATTGTCTATTTTCTTTAGAATAAATTAAATAATCACAAAAAATAAATATCATGAAAGGTATTATGGGGAAAAGCAAACAAAGCAAATGAAAAAGATTTCATAGCGAGCAACTCTACATTTGAAAATCGACTGAATGATGGAGATTTAAATTTTCCTGCTTTTGAAAAGTTCATATAAAATATGAAGAAACAGTATGAAATTGACAACAGCTTATTAGAAATGATAAAATCCACAAATCCTAAAATTAAAGCTAAAAATTAATCTTGAAAGATTTGAATTTATTGTTAATATTAAACTTTCCATAACCTTAAGTTAACTTGAAATATCCTTTCCATATGAACATAACAATGTTTCAAAATTTTGTTATGATTTATATATTTTTAATTGTCTCATTATTTCTCATTAAAAAATTTTGTGGTTATAATGATTGCCTATTAATGTCTGAATAGTTCAACAAAATATTTATTTTTTCATATAAATACGGAAGTTTGGTAAAATTTATCAAAATATAACAATGAATGTTTTGATGCAGTGAGACATTTCATAAAACAGTTTAAACAAAAGTAACAATGAATTTCAAATAACTCTTAGTAATTTAAGATTTTGTTGGTAATGACATTGAACAAGTTAGATGTTGTTTATCTAAGTTCGTTACGGTGATTAAATATTTAGTAATAATTTTGTCTTCGAAAGAATAAATGGTTGACTAAAGTTAAATCTACTAAAATTTTCCAAAATCTATGAAAGTTTGGAGGGTGACATGATTTTGTAGTTATTTACACTTATCAATTAATGTAGCAAAATGATGAAATAAACAAAAATAAATAACTGACATACCTGAAGAAAACTACAAATGTAAGTGCAAGGCCTACATAAAAATTTTATTCATTTATTTATATATATAGCATCATTCCACAAAAATTAGCAACCCTATTATCAAAAGATATTGCACGATATCCCCACGATGATGTTCAATATTCTGGATGCAGCACAATATCATGATGATATCGTAGGGATATTGTACAGCATCTTGAGCTAATCGGGATAATATCTGACATTCTCTGTATGTATTATGATAGTTATTATCCATGGATCGATATGAATAAATTTAGATTTGAGATTTAGATTGCTGATTCTTTGTAATATTTGGTGGCATAGACATTTAAAAGAAGCTAAATGTTTAATTGTCATGTTATATCACTAAATTCCCGATGCGGCTGTCTCAGACAAAGTTATAAATGGATCTTTACTTCTTTAGTGATATAAATGCGTCATCTCCTTTTCCAAGATATATACATTATTTTAAAATGGTTTATGTCACATAATTTACCTCATAATGTTTTTTTTAGTTTCACATCAGATTTCAGAGTTCCGGCAACACGCATTAAGCTTTTATTGCTGCTGTTACTCATTGCATATTAAACGTATAAAATTCTGTAAACTTCCATCCAATATAAAAGTTCTTTAATTATAATTAAAGCGGGCTTTGAAAGATATCAATATATGTAGTAATTTCTCATAGAAAGAACTTATTAGATAAGTTGACTTTCGGTTCAATGAATGTGTAGTTTTACTATCAAGAAATATTCAGAAAACGCAGGTTCACCCCTTCAAAATTGCACTATAATCTTAAACTATCAATGGTAATTTTATGTTTTGTCCGTAATTTCGCATAGAAAAAACTTTTCAGATACAGTTATCTTTACGTTCATGAATGTGTGATTTTACTATCAAGAAATGTTCAGAAAACACAGGTTTACCGCTTCAAAAGAGGCCGAAAGTCATAAATCATCAATGGTTATTTTGAAATGTGTTTGGGAGAATTTTTTTCTTTGTAGTCAAAACCTATTTACAGAAACTACGCGAAATCAATCATATAATGCTCACTTGGTATTAGAGATTTAGGTAAGTTGATAACCTCATTCTGTTCATCTTATTTGAATATATTTTACCGGATTAAAGTTATTTCTTTTTAAATTTTCCTCAAAAAAAGTTTAATCTATTTGTATGCATGTTTTTTTCTACATTCCATGCGATTATCCTATAATTCTGTTAACACTTACGGTCTGTAAAAGCAGAGAAAAAAAATTGCCTGATAGAATGCAAATGTTCCCATACGAAATAATATCAGGTTAGATGATATGGTAAGTTTTAAACTTGGCAAAAGAAAAATAATTTTTAAAAAAAATTGTTGTAACCGTTGGTAATAAGCTTAATAAATTCTGAACAGCTTTAAGTTCTCAATACAATGCAATATTTTAATATTTTCAGAACTTATCAGTTAATTCCTTAATTTTATTTAGTTTCTATTCAGTATGGTAAACGCCATCTGGTGATGAAGTTGAGAAAACTTTATACTAAAATAAAAAGAAATATAGAAAAATCTGTCTAAAAATAAATCCAAGCTTCCATAAAAATATAATAATGAATAAAGAAATATATTACACTCAAAAATGTAGAAAATTAAAAAAATGAAATAGATTTTTTAAAGTCTTTCTTTTAATAGTGTATTAAAATGTAGAAAATAATTTTTTAATCGTGAAATTTGAAGGTTAAAGCAAGAATCGTAAAATTGTGAGGCGCTGAAAATATCACGGTAATTAACTTATGCCGTAATGAATATCTAAAGGAAGAAAAATTTTAAACATCCAACAAAAACTACAATATGTTAGGGATTTGATTAAAATTAGAATTTTTTTAGAGTTTTTATATAAAAGCTCTTATCTATTTCTTTACCTCCAGAATTTTGATAACAAAAATAAATAAATGATGTTTTCTACATTCCTAGTGCACTAACAAAGGAATTCTTTTTAAAATCATTTTTATCTTTGTTATTTTTAATATAAGTATAAATCGCTATGTAGAATTATCTTTGCTAGAAAAAAGCGTGGATAAATAGTAAAAATCTATTGCCAACTTGTGCATCTATTTTGCATGAATTTTGAAAGTATTTCGGTAATGCAAGCACTAAAATCATGTTTATGTACTTTAAATTTAAAACAAATATTAGCGGTTTTAAATGCTTAGGGTACTTTGTTTTAATCATTACTATTTAGTATGACAAACATAATTGGCGTGAAAATAACTGTATACATCATTTAAGTTCGCACATTGTAATTATTTGTGTCAAAAGTTTAAATATATTTAAACGAACAAGATATGAAAATTATCTATTTTTTATTCTTCACCAGGCATATGAACTTTTCTATTTTCTGTCACTTTTCGAACACAAATTCTCACAAAGTACTAAAGAGTATTTTTTCAACAATGTTAATAGTGACATTCATATCTTAATAAATGTACGTAAAATTAATAAATTTATAAATTGTTTACTGTTGATGAATTTGGCCTTTAATTTCTATCTGTATGAAATAATTGTAACTTTGACTTGGCCATTTAGAAAAGCCACGAACTTCGAATCGATTGAGAAAAAGATTTGCGTTCCTTCTTTTAATAGTTTAACTATTTTAAAGTAACAGGTGAAAAAATTGCAAAATCAAAAATTGAACAATGGTATGTTTCTCTCTCTAGGTACATAATTAATTTAGATAATATAAACAAATAAATCGTTCGCAATAATATAAACTATATTAAAAGAGATAAAAATCGTTTAAAATTACATATTAACTGATATAAACAAAATGGATAGATTAATAAAGAAATCATTTACAATATTCTTCACTTTTAGACCAATTGACACTAGAAAAATAAACAATAATGCTGAAACTGCTTGACTCTCTTTAATGTTATTCAACTGTAACGAATCCTGTTGTTCCAATCGCTCATTCTCTTTTGCTCATCGGCTTGGAAAGCGCTTTGGGTAACTATTTATTCCGCTGACAGTTTAAATGATTTTTTGACTGTTATCTCTCTTGTCAATCTTTTCCCATAGTTTGGAAACAAATCACGTTTAATCGTTTTACGTATTTGGCATAAATAAAGGCAAATAAATTTGTTGACAAAATATGGAAAAATACTTTTAGAAGTGGGAAAAGGAAAACAGTGGCTAAAAGGTCTTTCATCTCTGTTTCAGATCATGTTCTATTTTGAATCATTCGAGAAACTGTCTTAGTTCTCACAAATAAAATTATCTTCATTAAATTTTATTGCTAACTAGCAGTACCCGCACGGCGTTGTCCGTGATATCATGAATTTCAACAAAATGTTTTTTAAAGCCCACAATGACATAAAATAAATTTTTGAAAACAAAATCAATACAAATATATATATATATATATTATTGATTTTGACCGCTTATTTCTCTTCGCGACAATGACATTAACTGAAGATACGGTTGTTTTTTTTTAAGCGACGATGAAATTATAAATTATAGAACTCAAAATGAGTAAAAACAATTATAATTCAGTCAGGCTGACGCCTTAAAATGTTTCGATCCTGTTTAAAATAGTTAATTGGTGACATTAGATACTTTGAATTAAATCCATCCAACGAAATGATTTCAAATTGAAATTACAGTACCAAATCAACCTATAATTTCGAAAAAAATTTTTTAGGATTTAAAAGATTGATTCCTATAAACCAGGTAAAAGGTTAAAGAATGAAAACCGAATGAAATCTTAAACGATTTCAAATGGAAGAATACGCCTCGAAAGATACAAACATAATTTCTATGAATCAAAAAAGAAAAGAAAAAGACAGATTAAATCTTCCACTTCAGGTTTAAACTTTGATGCCAGATTATGTAAATAGCTCCTTGAAATCAATTTCATTTTTTCTAGTCTTCTCTAACTAAAGATATACTCAGAACTTACTGGTATTGCTTGCTTGACGATTGCGTCCCAGCGAAGAAAAGGAATAAATCACGGCTGTTTTTTCCGCCAGATGGCGTAGCCAAGACGAAAAAGTGCGAAACTACGTGCTTCTTCACTTTCGGCATTCGCGAAAAATTCTCTGATCCCATCTAGAAATAAATTAATCTAAAATCGAAGAAATAAAATATTTTAACCGTTCTTGTTTTAAATAGGTGAAAAATAATTGATTTACTACCAAAAAAATTTTGAAAATGATATCTTTATTAAACTTAGCAATTTTTTCCTGGATGATGCTGCAATTGCGCACACCAATTAAATTGCTTCTATCATTCTTTGCCTTTTTAGATATTCTTACTTTTTTGTCTTTTTAGATATTCAATATCTTTATTAGAACATCGGATGCAAGAGTTTTAAGAATTCCGGAAAATTTTATTTTTGAAAAGTGACTATTTTTCAAAAAATTCTCAAAATTCAGAAAATTACGTTAGAAATTCAAAACTAACTTCCTTAGAACGTAAATCGCGTGCTCTTCCCGATGGTGCATCTATTTTTGTCGTACAATTATTCGAAACTATTCTATTGAGAAATTAGTGCGAAAAATCAACCAAAACAACACAAAACATTAAATAAAAAATTTTCTAGATCAAATTTTAAAATTTCGGCTTCGAGGTGCATTCAGTCACCATTACGACTACCTGTGTGCCAAATTTCATAGTTGTAAGTGCGATAGATTCATCTGGACATCGCAGGCACACACACATACACACGCACACAAACATTGCCTTTTATAAGTATAGATTATCTTTTAAGGTTTTTGTTTTAATAAATCTCATTGAAATTCTCATCAATAAGTCATGGATTTGTTTTCCTTTTTAAACCATTTCAAAAGAATTCTTTACAGCAAACTTTTTGCGTAGTCTCATTATCTGTACAATTGAAGACCAATTCCAGTGCCACATAAATTTTGTACAAAAACATGAACGAATGGGAAATAAATAACATTTAAAATTCTAAATTTCTTTTCTAGCAAAGGTGTTAATTTTAAGCTAACATTCTTTTTTCTACTTTCTCGTATATGAAGTATACAATAAGAAAGTATTGTAATCATCAAAAAATTCCAACTCGAGATTTTGACGAATTTCCACGTTTTAGACCTCCCTGAATCCGAAAGACACAATTTTCGAATTATGTCTCTCTGTGCGTCTGTGAACACGATTATTCAAAAACTATTAAAGTTACAGGGTTGAAATTTGGTATGTGATCTTTGCACATAATTTGTAGGTTTCTATCAAATTTCGGACAAAATCCGCCCACGTCAAGTCTGTCTGTCTGCGGTCATGTGAACACTATAACTCAAAAACTTGAATAGCTAGATGGATAAAATTTGGTACTCAGTTTTATCATCAGAAATGTAGATGCGTGTCAAAGTTTGAACTAAATCTGTCAAAGGGTTAACTGTCTTTAGGTCTGTATAATCTCATGTTTGTAAACGCTATAACTCCTAAAGGCAATGACTTAGATAAATGAAATTAGATATGCGGTCTTCTAACCTTGATTGTAGACTTATGTCCAACTTTGGTTTCAAACAGTTTGAAAAAGGCGTTCATTTGCATATTCGGTTCAAATTAGATATTGCTATTATGTTGGCGCAGTTTACTGCTGCTTGGCGGGAGTAAGCTCCGGTCAAGCGGTTGTTTACAGTAAGGTTTCCTTTTTCGTTGGCGCGGTCTACGAAGCTAAAAGGAAATTGCGGTCAAACCCGAACCAAGCGTGATAAGAGCATCAGGATTTTGGCAATCCCTAAAATTGGATTTCGAGATGAAACGCCTGGCGTAGGTGTGGCGAGTAAGTGAGTGATATGTTTAATAAAATTTTATATTCCAAAATGTTCCATAAAATCTTGGTACTTGTGGCGTTAACTAAGGTCTGTAATTTTTATTGGGGGGGAGGCAGGGAATGACACCTTTTCTATGGAGTATACGAGAAAGCTTAGGGGAGCTCACTTCCGTTGGTTTCCCCCAGTTTTCTGTATTTTCGAGACTGGTTTTATTGGTCAGAGGAATATCTAAGTACATTTCCAAGACCTTGTATTGACTTTTAATAAGGAAAACTATATTCTAAATAGATTCCGATTACATTAGAGTAAAAATTTTCTCTACCTGCAAATTTTAATCCGAAATTAGTTACAAAGCGATAAAATACAAAATGTTTCCAAAAGCTAATAGCTTTTCAGTTGACAGCATTCTGTATGCAGATTTAATGTCTTATAATCACTGGACAAAGACTTAGAAATTTAAATGACAATATTTAAGCAATGATCGTTTATCTAAAAAAAATTCATTTATCTTCTTTTTAGAGTGATTTAAAGGCTACCACATATACTTTGCTTATTGATTCAGGTTTAGAAAAGCCAAAAAGTTTGTATTTTGACATACATTTCAAGAAAGCTTATTAATTGTTTTTTTATTATTTTGAAGCTGTTACATTAATAATATTTTTAGGAGCAAAACAACAACTTCCAAAGAAACAACAGTTCCGGAAAGAGCGACACAAACCCCACTGAAGCTCAGACCATCGACCGAAGACAAGACGAAGGTTTCGATTTCATGAAATATTTCGTCGGCCGTGGGCAGCAAGAAGATGAAGAACCCGCCCAGCAGCAACTGCATCAAGTTCAGCAACCTTTGTCCGTACAGCAACAACACCAACTGCAACAGCAGATACTGAAGGAGCAGCAGAGGCGCCAACAAGAACAACTCCTGCAACTGCAAAGGCAACAACTCGTAACTCTTCAGCAACAACAGCCTGCAGTCGCTTACCAAGTTCCACTGAGTAGAGATGGTGGATATGGAGGAGGGATTTCAATTGGAAATGGGTACGCAGGTGCACAGCCTAAAGATTTTGCAATCAGCATTGGAGGTGGAAAACCAATTTTCCAGATAGGTAATATTTTTAAGATTTTGCCACGAATTATCAATGTTTTGAGTGCTGGTGGAAAGGTTATGTTTGGAGTTGAGCTAGGAAACAATTTCTATTTCGGTCCAGTTGGCGCCAAGCCCTTAGTAAAGGCAGGCTAAAGTCATAAATTTTTGGAAAGAGGTTTCTATTTTTGTATATATGGTTTGGATTCCAAAATGTGTACATAACTTCCTGTGATAGACAGAGCAGTAGAGAAGGTCAAGTATTTATTTAATTAAAACTGCCTCTGATGACTACATGACCAGTTGACTACATGACCATGCATGTCATCAAGCGAACGAAGTTCTTGTATTGGTGAAATTCGGTAACAACCCTTTCAGTAAGTTTGCATACTAAATGTCGTATTTAATTGGTCAGTTAATAAGAAGTAAATGCCAGCTTTACTGTATTCACTTTTATAGGTAAACTTCATATGATGACTTTCCCATCAACAAAATTGTATGTCGTAAATTCTAAAAAGCGTTTCCTTCCATGACATAATTCAAGAATTTCAAGGAAAAATATTTTTAATAGAACAATTTATTTGGCATTTGAACACCATCAGATATTTTTTTAACTGAAACTGATTTAGAATTGATTTGCAACTTTCTTCAGAACACTTTAAAGAAATATGAGACTGTTAATGTTTGGGTTTCTCTAAGAAAAGAATATAAATAAATTTGATTTTCTGCCAAAACCTCCTCCTCCTTTCCCCTTAAAAATAGACCATGAAATTCATGAAAACTGGGATGATATATCCATTACGCAACTGCTGTTCTTTAAGGATAATAAAAAGTTTTAATGCTTCATTATTTATTTATGTACCTGACATTAAGTTATTTGCAAAAAACCGAAAAGGAAAAGATGTCTCCTTTGCTTGCTTACTTATTAAGATGTTCATTAATATCGATCATTGTGTAAAAGAAGTGTTCATTGTAAATATGCACAAATACTGTGCTGCTGTAGATTTCTTTGTAAATTATTTATAAATAAAAATGTGTATTTATAATCTTAAAATGGAGTCCTTATTTTCTCTTTATAATATCAGATTACATTTAACTCTAGATCTGTGATAAAAATACGCCACATCTCAATTTTACATGTTTTTTAATTATTTTAACAGAATGATAAAAATTATCAGATTGTTCCAAAAGCAAACAGTTCGTTTAATATCATTTTAAGTTTCAAATTAAACAATTATATTTCATTTTAAGTATGTGCTGTGAACAAAAAAAAATCATACAGTAATGGAATATAAATTTAATTGAAACTCCACAAGCGAAAATTATTCTCAGTAAAGAAGCGAAATTTTTAAAAACTGAACAAATTCCAACACGAAGTTAAGATCATGAATTGCTTCCCTCAGTAACAGTACACGTGAGCCTACAAAACCTCGAATCTAATCGATAGCATGTTCCTTCCCTTTCTGTGTATGCGAGTTCATTGAAGTAAGATAGTCGAATGTCGATGAGATTTTGTTGGGATCATGTTACCTCCTATTGCAGCCAGCAACTTCCTCAGTGTAAACACTGCTTAACACATTCATTGCTACGGACGAGATATCTTGTCCTTCTGGAATCTTCGCTGCGCACTAGAATTCGATTTGCATAATAAATTAATTAAATTAAACATATTAACAGTTGTCCGCAGAATATGTTCACCTATTTCTTTGTTGGATTTATAAATTGTCTAGAACGAACACGGTTACTTTTTGTCTTTCTTGGAGCTCACATCTAATTCGCCCATGTGTTAAGAACAATTCAATTAGAAAAATATAAGAAGAATAGAACTATGTTACATTCAAGTTCGCAATTCTGTATATCATCACTACCACTTTTGGACGACTTTACACTGGAAAGGGGTGTCAGGAAATGAGTCATATGAGCGCATTTCCGGAGTTCCTTGTTAGATAAAGCTCAGTAAAATGTGAACATCACCCTTCCATTCTTCACTTTCCCCCTATTTTGATGAAAATAACTCCCGGCGCATGCGCAAAAGCGCTGAGGGTTTCCGAATCCGTTGCTAAACAATAAATTGAATATAGTGAGAGTAAACATCAGTTTTTTTGGCATAAAAAAAAGATGCGATAAAATCCTTTTGGAATGATTTCTTGTGCGCCAACAGGTATACTTCAAGGCTGACAGAAGTAAGTACTACAAAACTGTAAAAAAACAATGAAAATTAAGAATACACACAAGCAAATCATATACAAATTTAAGAAAATAAATTTAATATTAACAGTTTTTTGACTTATGACTTAACTGAATAGTTTTCTTTGCTATCTAATAAGATGACCCCTCCTGTTTTGGAAAGGGGCTGTCGTTTTCATTCATCTAAGAAGGCATAGAATACTTAAGATGTTTATGGATCCTGCATATATTTTGTGTCAAATTATAAAGCTAATTAATGATTCAATTTCAGTTTATAAGACTAAAATTTCGATAGTTCGATGCACGAGTATTCTCGGGCTGTTAAGTTAAGCGGTTAAAGACATATTTTTATTAATGTACTAAATACCATACATTTATTTTTTTAAATTTAATTACTTTCTTCTTAATTTTGAGAACAATTGTTTCTTAAACTCATTATCAGGTGGCGCCACAGGTACGGAATCAAAATTTAAATAAATTAAATATTTACTGATTAATAAAGCTCTGAAAATATTAGAAAAGTGTATTGTCATCTATAACATGCAAGCATACAAAATTTCAAAATTCTAGCACATCAGAAAATGAGCGAAAATTCTCTTACAAAATATCATCATTATAAACATGAAATAAAGTTACAGTAAAAGTAATATAAATCAAGCTAAATAAAAGTGTTTAAAAATGCAATAATATGTGGGATACATACAGACAAAATAAATTTCTAGAGTTATGTACAATTCAAGCTGAAAAATATGCACAAAAAATAACCCGTATTATATAGATTCTAACTTTCCATATAAATTTTAATCGTTCACACTTCCAATGACTTTGTTGAATTTCGCTAACGAATCTTGATGTTTTAAATCCTTAATATCTTTTGTGTTACTTAAATGCTTTTACTTAATTTTAAAGAATGCCATATTTTTTAATTATCTTAATGCACATTTTTTTAGTATTTTGTTTCTTCGATTTTTAGTATTTTTTTGAATTTGTTCCTTTTTTTATACGGACTTGCGCTTCAAAAAAAACTTTCCCTTTTCTTTTAAGGGTCGTGCCCGGGAGATTGAGAATTACTTAACAAATTATATAAGTGATACAAGAAACCAAATAAAGGGTTATTTTGCAATTTTACATATTTTCGGATAACTTCCTCGATCAGTTTTTTAGAAGGATATACGTCTTCTAATTATTTTCTGTTTTTTTTTTCTTTGAGACACAAATTAGCATCTCTTAGTCGAAAGGTATAGAGCTGAAACTTGCAGAAACTATTTTAAATTTAGAAAATAGGACTATAATTGCAAATGAAAATAGCTTTTAAAAACTATTTTGGAATGCTAAAAAGTAGATTTTTTAAAATTATTTTCTACTTTTTAGTCTTTAATTTATAATTCATTGATATTATGGCATCTTGAATTAATTTTTTTAAATTCGCTCCAAGATGGCTCCACCAGTATGGAACCAAAATTTGATTGGATAAATCTATTAATTGATTATTAAGTTCTGAAACTATTCGATGGTGTATTGTCATCGAGAATTTATAGGTATACAAGATCTAAACCCCGCGCAGGCTGAAACCACACGGGAAAGAATACATAGATATATAAAATTTCAAAACTCTATCACAACAGGAAGGTGAGTGAAAAATCTGCCTGTCTATCTTTATACACATGAAATAAACAAATCTAATGAAAGTGCATCAAAAAAGACCTCAAACACGGTCGTTCCTAATAAAACTTTCAATTTCGATCATTTCCTCCTTTCTACAGCACGTTACGTTGGTGGGTAATTTACAAACTATGAAAGTTATTAAATAGCCGACCTATGTACTTCATTTTGACGAAAGTCGATTTCACAATACTTGCTTACAACATGGTGGCTTTTACATGGTACTAATCTTTGGGACTTTACATGGTTCTATCTAGCACTTTAATTGCTTAGTAATACTTTTTTACATTGTCAATAATAAATAATTTTTTATTAGCAAATTAGAACGATATCTGATCTGAATATTAATAATAATAATAATGAAAACAGTGTTCTTTCAACACTTCAATAATAAAAATAATTGTTTATTGACAACCATTTTCCTTCATTCTTTGTATTTCATCAATTTTTATCATAAACGTAGCATAACAATAGCCGACCTGTGTACTTCATTTTGACGAAGGTCGATTTTACAATAGTTGCTTACAACATGATGGCTTTTACATGGTAATTTACATGGTACTAATCTTTGGGACTTTACATGGTTGTATCTAGCACTTTAATTGCTTAGTAATAATTTTTTACATTGTCAATAATAAATAATTTTTTATTAGCAAATTAGAACGACATCTGATCTGAATAATGATAATAAAAAAACAGTGGGCTTTCAACACTGCACTAATCAAAATACTTCTTTATTGACAACCATTTTCCTTTATTCTTTATATTTCATCAATTTTTATTATAAACGTCGAAGAAAAATTGATAAATCTCAGGAAAAAACCACAGTAAATTCAATGGTTAACGATTATCCTTTTAGAGCTTCAATTCAATTTGAATCCATAAATTAAAATATATAAATTAAAATTTAATAATTCTGTAAAAAAGTCGTTTTCATTTCTGGCTATTAAAAAACGAGCTGAAAGGAAAGCTTTTAAATATTAAGTAGCCAAAGCAAGTAATAAATAAAAGTTTACTTGGAAAATTAATTATTAAAAAAGGATGAAATAAACTTAACAATCAAATGCTTAGAATTTATTTATATCTTAAAGATATTCTGTGAATGGTAACTTTTATCTAAATTTATATTCTACTTTATTGATAATATCATAATGATATCCGAACAAAATTTAAAACTTTGCTAAAATACTGGGACTCTAAAATTCAGTGGCTGTATGGTTTTAAATTTTTTTTATTTTATTATAAATCTTGTAATAGCGAGCTTAAGAAAATTCAACAGTAAAAAATGTTTTGAAACTTTTTTCCATAATTTCGTTCTTATTTTTCTAATGCCTTGGGCATTATTTTTGCGGAAAAATTGTCTTCTGATAAAATACAGGTCTTATAACTTAGAACTGGCAGCACATTTTGTTTGAATAACTGAGCTTATTGTCGTGTTGAAGATCTTATCACATCTACAAACGTAACCGCAATATATATATATATCATATATCTTTTAAAATATTTCTTTTTCCTATATGTGTCAATTGTTTTCATAAATATGAGAAAATATTCCTAAACAGGAAAATCTGACAAGGTTGGAATTTTCTAGGAAAATGGAAGAAAATTGTAGAATGCCATTATACTTCAATTTCAGAATGTTTGTCAGGAACAAAATGGAAAGTCTGTTATTTCATTTCGATTTTGTTTATGTTTCATAAGAATTAAAGCTTTCTGTCAACATATAAGGAATACTTCGCTTAAAAGGAATTTATAAAAAATTGGCCTAGTTATTTCAGATAAAATATGTAATTTTTTAATTATTGAAGACATCATTTTAGCGGTTTTTTTTTCTGATAAATCATCCAGGTTTATAAATAGAGACAATTTTTTTCTTTTATCAGAACTATTATAAAAGATAATAAATCGCTTAGACTAGACAATGAAATGCTGAGACACTAAGTTATCAAGTCCAACTCATGGGAACATAAAGAGAATGTCTAAAATGTTCTAGCAAGCAAACTTGTTATTTTAGATATTCTTTGGTGGTAATTTCACTTATTCTTACCTGAGATTAATAAGTAATTTTAGGAATTTTTGGTAGTGAACTTCTTTGTATTAGCACAATATATCAACAAAAGGTGGCACAACGGCTTCATAAGCTGTCAATCATTGGAAATCTGTTGAAAATTTCATAACAATGACTTTGACTATATGCAGAAAAAATTTCTGTAGGAGCAGACGTATACATCTGAGGACACATTGTTGAAGTAGACATAGCTATTTCAAGTCGGTACTTTAAAATATTGCACGAATTTGTAACTCTAATTATGGACGATCGGTCTGGAACAGTTGGCTTATATGAAGATGGTGGAAGGCTTCATCGGACTGGTCAGGGTTTCACCTTCCTACTGGAAGATTCTGAAAAATACACCATTGCAATGGACTATCCGCTGACCACTGGAAAGAGCATAGATCGAACACCTCATTTGCCGGATTTTCATTCACGCATTTTCTTCCTGCGGGGTCACCTGGTGAATACCATGTATCGACAAAATCTCACAAAACATAAGGAAATAATGAGTCGTGAATGTGCATTCTTTGCAGTGCTTCACAGGTGGCCTGGTGGTCAAGTTTCGACTTCGTGGCTTTCGACTAGAGGGCTCCAGTCTCGAAACCCGATTCTACCGAAGATCCGCTTTGTATGTGGGCCTGGTACACACCAAATCTGGCGTTGAGAGCCAAGAGCTTGGAGTGGAAGACGTCGGCTCAGGTGTCGTACTCATAATCTGAGAAGAGTTCAAAATTAGGAGGTCTGTCGTAAGATAGCGCTGTTTCAAAAAAGGGGCGTTAATATAACTAAACTGTCATATGCAGGTATAAACTTTCATTATTCTAATTTGCCCATGTTGCATATGTTTCCCTAAAAAAATACAATTCAGCTGCACCTATCGAAGCTAGAAAGGGGCCTTAAAAAATGGGCATCTCGAAAAATGGGAATGTAAGCTGTGTGACTATACTTATATGCATTCTGTTTAAGTAAAATTATGTGAAACGAATTGAAGTATAACAGTTTCAAGGATGTAATCACAAAGAAACAGCCCGCCCTGCCTTGACAATTGGATCAGCGATAAATGACTGGCCGTCACGACAAGAATCGGGAATTGTCGCCACCCCATTATAGCCCCAATTACAAGCGGCACATGTCACGAGCTCCCCTTTTACGGCTGTACGACCCGTCATCGGTGATGGGTCCTAAGAGCCACACCATCATTGCTATATCCCACCTGGAAGTTGCGTGGACGTAAAATAAATTGAAATATAGACACGTAAGTACATACTATAAAAAGAAAATAATACTGAAAGATATCGAACTCCTTTCGCAAGTTACCTTACGTGATCTCATATTATTTATTACGCAATCTATACACAAATTTTGCAAACAAAAGTTAACAAACGTTTCGGTTAAATAAAAGGAAAAATGGAATTTCTTATTTAAGGTAATTCTTGCTTCGATTCGTTATCACTTTTAGAAGTTGATGAGTTATGAGTTTCCATAATTATATTGATATATTTGCTTTCTCTTGTTTATTGATATAGTTGAATCTTTAAAAAGAGAACAGTATCACCATTACACAAAATAACAATATTTTCTGTAATTCTTTTAAGTAGCAAAGATGACGCAATTCTCCAATAGTTTTAAATAAAGAAAAAAATATTAAAAGGAGGGTATTTTTGCAACGTCAGGAAAACAAATATAAGGAGTTTTAACAATTCTAACCTTTGAATGCCATTAATTGTGTCCTTTCTCTCTGTTTAGGGAATTATTTCTGATTTGGTATATACGATTCAAAATGATTTCCTTGGTGAAAAATCATTGAGTTATTTGCAATGGCCTATGATCTTATCGAACCTGATTGTTAAAATTTGATGGTGAAACTGAATTAAATATTTTTCAGTTTAGTTTCTACACCTTGTGTCTCTTTAAATTAAATTTGCTTAATATTTTCAGTTTGTTTTTATTTTCTAACAAATAAGCATTTATTTGTACATGCTGATTTTATTACTCTTTCCCCTATATCCTCATTTGAAAATTTTAATTATTTTAATGGCACTTTTTTTCGTTCTTCATTCTCATATACAAACTTACCAGAATTAACAAAACTTGCAGAATGCATAATATGCACTCTACAAATCAGAAATACATTAGTAGTCTTCCACATACCATTTTTTTAAAGTAACATCTAAATATTAACTTCCACATATTTACCATTTTTTAAAGTAACATCTAAATATTAAACGACTTAGATTAAAGTAATTTTTCACATTAATTCATAGTTAATCCTCATTAATTATATTATCAATGTAACCAACATATTATACTTTATTATAGCCAACATTTTAAAACAACCAATCAAATCAAACTCTTTTAAGATTAGCACATAAAATGATAGGGAAACAATGTTGTGCCTCGATTTGGTGGCTCATTCTGCTATTGGGAAGAGTGCAAACGTATATTTTAAACTTTGCGGATTAAAAATATTTGAACATTATTCTTGCATTTTGAGATTTTCGTGCCTTGCACATCAATGAAGATACAAAACTACATAAATAAAATTAATAATTTCTTTCGGAAATTCTTGTATTTCTCTTCTACACCAGACTTTTTCCGAAACAATTATTCACCACCAATGAGAATTGTTATGTTTCAAACTTTTTCCCTCACAGGGATTTTCGTGGAGAATTTTTCTGTTTTAGTTCCATGAATTTTGGAATTGAATCGGCCGTTTAAAGAAGGGAAGGAATCCCAAAACTGCTTCCTCGGGGGGGAAATTTCCTATTTCTTTTATTAATTTTTTTTATCTAACTTTCATATGAAATTATTTACATCAGTGGTTTACTTAGTGTTTTTCTTTCCTTTTTTCACAGCTAATAATGAGCGTATATTTGATGAAATGCGCTTCGTGCGCTGCATTTCCATCTGTTAGACATTCTGCCTTCTTCAAACTGCAGATTCAATTAATTTAAGCTCCATTTTCGCATATAGTGAAATTGTAAATAATAAATGTAAGCCTCCCAGTTCAAGAAGAAGGAGTTTTCATTTTGTTAATCTGTTTGCAGGAAGCATTATATGAAATGGGAAATAAAAATGAATTAGCTCCACGCCTCCCCCTGGGAAAAAAAATTAAAGTTACGACCTATTTTAACCTTTAAGCTACGGGGACTTAAACCAGAAGAACTGCGTTGAAAGCGGGGAGTGAAATCCTCACTTTTGTCTGGTGCAACAGTTGTACCAACCCGCATTCAAATGTAAAAAAAAAATTTTGGTACAACATTTGTACAGTACCGCCCGTAAGGAAAAGATTAATAAGTTAATTCTTTGAAACCCGAATTTTTTTACCCGTAATAATTTTACGTCGATAATAATAGCATAATCTTGGAATAATACATCAGAGTCACATGACAACCACAACTTCGCATCTGGTCTGTCATCTAACAGCACTTAATCTTTTGCTGTGCTATGATGAAACGCTCTTTTTACTTTCTCGTATACAAAGAGAAAGTATTGTAATCGTCAAAAAATTCGAACTCGAGATTTTGACGAATCTCCACGTTTTAGACCTTCCTGAGTCCGAAAAACACAATTTTGGAATTATGTCTGTCTGTCTGTGAACACGATAACTCGAAAACTATTAGAGCTACGGGGATGAAATTTGGTATGTGGTCTTTAAACATAATTTGTAGGTTTCTATAAAATTTTGGACAAAATCCGTCAACGGGAAGTCTGTCTGTCTGTATGTCCGAAGTCATGTGAACACTATAACTCAAAAGCTTGAATAGCTAGATGGATAAAATTTGGTACACGGTTTTATCGTCATGAATGTAGGCCCGTATAAAATTTTGGGCCAAATCCGTCAAAGGGTTGACTATCTGCCGGTCTGTATAATTTACTATTTAAACCAATCCGTTATATCCACGCGCATGCGTTCTGGAAGCAATCTTCTGTGCACGCGAAAGGAGCGAATTAAGTCAGTTTGTCCTTGAGACGGCAAGAGTGAAACCTAGAGGTGTGCGATAGATGCGTTTTAATCGTACGCATCTCTTTGAATTGGATTCCTTACCTTGTTATTTTTCAATCACTATAATGGAAAACCTTCTGATAGTCATTGGATTCTGGATAACAGTAGGTTCGAATTTTTTTAGCCACTCGGAGGTAGGAGAAACGGCACCTTTTTGGGGAAGTATACGAGAAAGTTTAGGGGAGAACACTCCCGCTGGTTTTTTTCCGCTTGCAAATTGTGCAGTTGTTTAATTAGCTTGTTGCGACGCACATGACCATGCATTTATTCCATTTGAAGCTTGAAATAAAAGAATCTGCTGCTACTACAACTCAACAAGTTAAATGGTTTCGACATGATCCACTCGCTGCTGAACTTTGCAAACAGAGGATAAAGAAAATATCAAGAAAGCAATCGAATTACTTGATAGTTTATTGAATGTATCATGAAAGATATAATCATATTAATGAACAATTTAAATTTTTTTCTGCTGCGACAAACGCTTAAATTTGTATTTAATAAATTAATTTTGGAAAATCCTCAGAAAGTCATTATAAAATACTGTAAAACTACAGTTCGGAATATATAAAAAAGTTAGCTATCTAATAGTTAATAAAAGAATACAAAATAATGAATAAGAGATATCGGAATTTTATTCATTTTTATAATTCAAAAAAAATTAAGGGATGTTTCAAATGCTTTCAACACTCACACTTAAAATCTCAGCAATACCGTGTAGCTTTATTTTTAAGTGCAATGATATTTCTATTAAAATTCATTTTCAATCAAATCAAAATTATTTTGTATAGTTCAACACTAGCTAGATTATGAGACTGGAATATTTGTAAAAATTAATTTTTTTACTTATAAAATTTATCTTATTTTAAAATTGTTAGTTCCCGCATTTACGTAATATTACTCGATGTAAATTTTAGAATTATAATTGTTAGTCTGTTAAAATTAAGTCGACAGTAATGAATGAAGAAACTATTTAAGTGGCACATAAACGGAAACTTTCTGAGGTTAATATTTTCATATGCTCTTAACACACCTACGAGTTAAAAGTTCTCGATAATTCAATCGCCAATGCAATAAACCTTCTTTATTACTTTCCTCTTATCTAAATTTAGAAAAACGAGCTCTCGCACTCATAAATATGGTTTCAAACTTAGAGTTTACCTCTGCAGTTTGAGCGATAAGAGTTTTTTTCCTTCTCTGAAGATGAATTTAACTCCTTTTCTTATTTGAATTTCCTCTCTGAAACGTTTCGCAATGCAAACGAAATAGAAAAATAAAAATCGCCTTAAATAGCAAACCGCTGGTCCTGAGCATCGTAGCATGGAGGCTTAATTCCTCTCTCTTGCCCTCGTCTGGTTTGATTGCATTAATCGTTGCATTCTGTGAAGCTGTTTAGTTAAATTTTAAGTGTTATAAGTACTTAAAAGGGGAACACCAGGTACATGCGTCACTGATTTTTTTTTCAAATTTTGTGCATTTGTAGTAGTGCCTTAGGACAATACCACAGGTCAGTGGCGGATTTTGACCATATGAGGCCCCGGGTGCAACATTTTTTTGAGGCCCTTACCTTACTCAATGTCGTAAATTATCAGTCGGCTTAACACTGCCATGTATGTCGTATAGATTTTGAGGCCCCCTCAGAATCTCTAGGTACGAGGCGTCCACCTCTAGCACCTGTGCGAAAAACCGCCACTGCCACAGGTCCTACAACTCAGTAATTTTCAAGAAAATCCGATTGAAAACTTTAGGGAGTAGAATATCAACCAGTTCGCTGTAGGCATAGTCCGATATGGCGCGGTCGAGTGGTTAACATCAGAGCTTCGTATTTGCTGAATCGCGGTTCGAGCCCTACACTGAACTTGTTTATTATAACGAATAATTACGTTTATAGGCTTGAATGTTTAATGACCTTTCAACAGCGTTTAGTAATTCTGCTAATTTTTTGTAAAATAAAAAATTATTTTTTTCCATAATTTTATTAATCACATTATATGAATCGCAATTAATATCAGCTGATTCGCTTCAGATGTACTAACGAGATGGCGGCATATAATGCGATGGATAAAATTATGATAAAAAATAAATTTTTATTTTACAAAAAATTAGCAGAATTACTAAACGCTGTTGAAAGTTCAATAAATATCCATGCCTATAAATGTAATTATTCTTTATAAAATAATTAAATGATAGAAAATGTTCAATACGGGACTCGATCCTGCAATTACGAAACTCTGACGCTAACCATTCGACCGTCGCCATCTTGGTCTAAATTTGCGCTTGTTCACTAAAGTTTCCGATCGATTTTCTTGAAAATTACTGAGTTGTATAACTTGTGGCTTGCTTGTTGTATTGTCTCAAGGCACTACTACAAATGTACAAAATTTGAAAAAAATCGCTGACCCATGAACCTGGTGTTTCCCTTATTAGACCTGAAAATATTTTTATCCCGAGAAAAGTGGGATATATCAGCTAGAATTAGGATAAAAATACCTTGCACCGATTTATAAATTTACGTGTAAAATTCTCTATTCGATATAAGACAGAAAGAAAGAGAAATATCCATATCATAAGAAAGGCACGTTTTTATTAGTGAACTAAAAAGGATTTTTTATTTCAATTATTTTCTTTTTTAATTTATATTTCAATGTATGAAATAAAATGTTAGAAGATAGATGAATTTTTGATATTTTATCAATCGTATATTTCACGAAAGTAAAGCCTGCGTGAAAAGCATGACATTATTAGTAATCTTAAAATATTGAAAAGAAGGAAACTTGAAATGAATTCATTGCTACATTTCTTTATATAACGTGGGAATAGCTTTTCACAAAGACGGATTAGATGTTACGTGACGGATTAAGGTCAGATGTACAAACGTCTTGTGATAATATCATACGCAGTTGCATCAAACGGTATCGTAGGTGCTATCAAGGGAATTTTTTTATTAATTAAGAAATTACAAGGAGTCTTCTAAATTTAATTATTATGTCGAGATATATAATTGATTATTTTTTAGTATGTAAAGATATTTCAATGACCATTATTTTCCTTGATTAAAAATCCATGATGAAGGTGTGCTGTAAAAATTATGAAATTTAATGAGCAATTTTTTTCACAGCCTACTTAATTTTATTCTTATATTGGTCAATGAATGCGTAAGATATTTTCATTTAAAGAAGGCATTAAAAATGTGTGTTTTTATTTACTTTTTAAAGAATTGTAAAATAAAAACAATATTTAAAACACATTTTTATTAGTGAACTAAAAAGGAAATTTTTTATTTCAATTATTTTCTACTTCTTAATTTATAATCCGATATTATAAATATTATGGAATCTTGAAATCAATTTGTTCGCAAATTCACTATCAGACGGCGCCACTCTGACGGAACCAAAATTGAATTAAATCGATATATAATAATCAAATTCTGAAAGTATGAAAATAGCATACTGCCATCATGAACACACAAGTGTGCAAGATTGGAAAACTCAAGAACATCAGGAAGCGAATGAAAAATCGATTATTAACTTCCATCTTTAGAAACTTGAAACAAATCAAGTTAAATAAAAGTGTATAAAAAAAGAAGTTTTCGTATTCATGTCTAGAGAAGTTAACTGAAAATTTCATCAAAAGTTTAGCATCACTGTTTAATAATATTTAAGAGATTTTAAGAGAATTTTCGTCAAGAAATAAATCTTTATTAAAAAATAAATAGCTCAACCACGAAATTCCTTGTTGCAAAAATCACAATTACATCAATTCGCAGTTATGATTTTTGCAATAATGTATCAAATTATTGGACAAAATTGGATTAAACCAATTACCAGTAAATTAAGAGCTTTAACGCAATTGAATTGATGTTTTGCGTTATGTTTTTATTAACATTAGCATTTTCAAATGGATTATCACATGATTCATAATTTCCACAAAAGTAAAATATCGAAGATAAATATTTAATTAATTTATTAATTTGCCATAATATGTTTCATATGGATGATGTTTTAAATTAATTAACAATTACTTTTAATTGTTAAAGTGACAAATAGCAAGCAATTAGGAATATTCATTCGGCTGTTAAAATAAAATGAAATAATCTGCTTAGCTAAAATTCTATAAGTCAAACCAAGTGTTAACAATAAACACTAGGCAGATAAGTTGCGCATAACTACTAAGCATTATAAAGTGGAATTTGGCTGATTCGAAAGTCACTGGTCAAATAATAAAAAATTCAATTTATTCAAAAATTAGAATTAATCTAAAAATCATTAATGCAATATAAAACGCTAAAATTTAACTGAAAATGGTACTAAGGTTTATTTGTAATATTTAACAGTTTTAATAAATAGTGTATAATAAATAAACAGTAATTTGATATGTAAAATGATAATAAACCTAATTTAAAATGTTTAATCATTTAAATATAATAATTTTATTGAATAAATAATTTATTTTAATAAACAAACAGTATACAGAACTTTAAGTCGAACAATTGTATAATAAAACCTCAAAATAAAACAGAACAATTCACACCTAAAGCGCTAGAATTTTAAAAAATTGAGAATTTTTTTATTGCTTTTTTATTAAATACATTGAACAGCATTTCAATCGTCGAATGAATTAAGAATCTTCAAAAAAATTATTTATTTACTATCACTGGGGACACAAGGTACGGATGTATTTAAGTAAAGAAAACAACCCGGAAATTTAAAAAAAATAATTTTGACTTCGAATTAACCAAAAGAAATTAGAATTATAGAATATATCTTAACATTATGTGTAAAAGGAAATTTAAAGGACCAGAGAAAAATTTGAATCGCCGATGATTTTGAATTAAAAAATTCGATTTATCCATTTTACACTGTATATGAAAATAGACGGTTTTCTTACAAAATTTTCTTTTCCACGTGTAGCAATGCGGTTAATTTCATATTTATAAAAATGAAGCATTGTGATTCCAGTAAAATTTCTTTTAAATAACAGACAAACACAAAGCATTTAACAATGAATAAACTATATGAGCATTAGTACTTCCAGAAAACCGATGATCCTTTAAAAATTCAGCAAATGAGCGGGGGAAATGATGGGTCATTAAGTCCAATCCTAATCCTTCTATTCATTTTCATTCTAAAATGTTGTTAGGATGAAAGAGTGCTTCATTTTATATTAGTATTATCATATAAACAATTAGGACACGTTCGCTAATATATGTAAACATTGACGATAATTTCTATGTCAGATTTAATATAAATTCTCAGTTGCACCATGAAACATTGTCTTCCAGACCTGAAGACAGCTTATACGTAGATTTCACTGTCTTAATCATCTCACAGAAACTCGATACTAAACTAATATTTACCAAAACATTCACACGAGGATTAATGTAATTGCTGTCTTGAGGCTTCTAGTTGTTTTCATTTCCCTTTTTTTAAAGGATCATAAGCACTCAACCACAAACAATTATTCTCCAACCAAGAGATGCAAACTTTCCTCCAAAGACTTCGTTTTAGAGTCCGACTAAATTAGCATTTCCACATAATCTGAAGAAACTACTGGTTCATTTTCCTGAGACAATGAACAAAAAGATGAATGTTCCAGGGAAATCACGTAACAATGATATGTTATGGAACCCCGCCCCTGTAATCTTGCTTCTTTGTGGATGAGTAACTCTGAACAAGACTTCCGATTTTCTGTTTTGCCGATGAAGGCCGTTTCTAGTTTTTTGTTCCATATTTTCAAAACTTTTTGAGTCGTTTAGAACTATATCTGAAAGTTTTTCAATGGAGTTATACATTTGTCTCAGACTGAAGTGGTTTCACTGGAGTTATCAGTAGAGCCATCGGTCTTCAAATATATGTAGTCAGTAGCTCTATCATTGTTTTAAAGAATGGGCTGAAATTTAAAAATTTGCTCTTAGATATGGAACGCGATGTCTCTCTGTGGTTTTCTCATTCATAATTACACATGGATTTTGTGCCATCAAACCCTAACCAAAAGAAACAAAATCATTTTTAATTGTTACAATGATATGGTTTATTCGCTTTTATAGGGTTTTTGTGATATTGTCTAAAAAACTCTTACCAGCCTTTTTTCAAAACAAATAAAAACTGTCTCATTTTGTTACATCAAAATATATTGCTAAATCCATAACATTCTTTTTTCGGAAATTCAAACAAAAAAATATGAAAAAAAAGTTTCATATAATTTGCTTTCTGGAAAATAGCAGTGGGTTCTTCTGATTTAATGACAGGATTTTCCACTGTACGATTTTTATTGATATTATTTAATAGCACTTTTTCAAAAAGAATGAAAAATGTCTAATTTTTTATATAAAAATAAATGCTAAATTTATAACTTTCTTCTTTTAGAAAATGTAAGCAAAAAGATGAAAAAGAATCGAACGTAGTTTCAGAGAATTTGTTTTTCTGGAAGGTAGCGATTAATTCTTCAAATTTTCATCTATAAATGCAAAGAAAATACGCAATTTTATATATTGTCAGTTAAACTTTGAGATTAAAAAAGAATCAAAAGATCGAAAATCAGCTTCAGAAAACTTTTGAGCTTTTTAGAGATCTTTTCTCTAAAATAGTGAAGGTTTTTGAGAATATTATGTCTCTGACTTTAATGTGTTATTAGAAAGAAATTCAACGTTTTATAGAACACTGAACACCATTTCGAAATTTTTGCTTTGAAAGTGATGGGCTACCTACTAATTTTGTTTTTTTATTCCATATCTTCGTAACTTTTTGAATCTTTTAGAATTACACCTGAAAGTTTTGGAGGAAATTTCATTATATTTCATTAAGACTGACGTCCTTGTGCTTAAGATATCAAAAGTCATCAATCTTCAAAAATATGCAGTCAATTGTTCTATCATTGTTTCAAAGAATATGCTACATTTTAAAATACTGTTTTCAACAAAAGTCATCAATCTTCAAAAATATGTAGTCAATTGTTCTATCATTGTTTCAAAGAATAGGCTACATTTTAAAATACTGTTTTCAAACACGGAACGCGATAAAAATTTTAACCGTTTTTCATTCACAATCATGAAAATAATATGGTTTTCACTCATATGATTAATTGTGATGAAGCAATTTAATGAAAAAGTCCAAATCATTCTTCCAAAACAAATAAATATGCCTTAATTTGTCATTCATTACAATACATATTTAACTCATACCATCATTTTTTTTACCAAATATAAGAAAATAATTAAAAAAGCTTCATATACAATTTCTGCTAACTTTTTGCTCCAAGATAATGATGGATTATTCTGGATTTAATATGTGACTGTAAGGAAAATGCATCACTTTTATAACTTTGAACAAGATTTCAATTTTATGCTTTGCGAATGAAAGCTTTTCATTTTTTCCATATATTAGAAACTTTTATAATCGTTTAAAACGAAATCTCAAAATTTTTTTAAAAAAATTGTGAACCAGTGCTAGATAAACTACTGTGCTTCAGATATTCAAGAGTCATAAATTTTTAGAAATAAGTATTCAATAATTTCAGTATTGTTTACAGGAAAAGTTAAAATTTAAAAAAATATATCTGCTGTTTTTAATTCATAAATTCTGAAAGGATATGCTTTTCTTTGAATGATTTTGTGTGAGAAAAGTTTTTTAAAAATTCGAATATCTTCCTAATTAACAGAAATAGCTCATATTTATTGTATAGTTATATCTTACTAAAAGGCTAGCAAAAGATAGCGTATAGGAAAAGGCTCAAAATTCTTTACATTGTTTTTCAAGAAAAGCAATTAAATTGCTTTGACTTCACTATTATAAGGAAAGACACCATATTAAATAAAAGATTTAATCAGATTTTTAATAAGAACTCTTTAGTTCGTAAGCTTATGAAATAATTTTTAAAAATAAGACTATCTTTCAAAAATTTTATTCAGTATTATTAATCTTACTGATCTCCATATTTTGAGGAAGTAGTAAACAAATATAAGTCATGAAAAACATAAAAACTAGGAGCAAAAGAAAAATGGAAAAAGCTTCCGCATATCCTTACAAATAATTAGTTTTGGAAAAGTATAGATTTGCAGCTTTCACGAGTTTCCTAAACCGAACAGATAGATTGAGAATTTTCCGAACGTTTACTAAAGAACTTTTGATAAGAGCCGGTTGAAACTTGATGTCCAGTCTACGATTTTTAACAATAATTATCATACTCAATTCGATTTGATACTATTTCCTCTATAACTTGATGAAAAAGATGGAGACTAATCTCTTTTTTGTTTTAACATGGAATCCTACAACTTGAAGAGACTCTTGTAATCTAGTAGAAGTGCTCTCCCTGAGACCTCCTCCTATACTTCCACAATATAACTCGTTTGCTTTTTAGCTTCGTTCTACAGTGAAGGGAATCAGTTATACAGTTTTTGAATAGTGCCTTTTCCTGTGGGCTGCTTTAGTTCAAAATTTGACACTGATCTGCAATTTTAATTTTAAGATCACATTCTAAAAATCATAACCTTATTCCGCTTCTGAGTAATCGTTTTTACATATGGGAAATTGGGGTAAAACCGGGTAGCTAAAGTTCGAAGGCCTGTTGGAGCTAAAATATTTGACATAGAGATCTCAAATTTTATTTAAATATACATTGTTTATCGGAGTACAATATATCTTTCCAGAGAAGTCAGAGTTTCATTACGTTTTTTATCAATGATTTTTTTTATAAAATAAGTCAAACTACCTGTTTTACCCACTAGTGGGGTAAAACCGGGTACATTAACTTTATGGGAAATTAAGAAAACTAGATTTTCAGAGGAAAAGTAGCAGACATTTTATATGAAAATTTAAGAATATTAGTTACAAAATTCACATGTAAAGCAGTTGTGTTCTTCCTCCACTCCACTGCAGCTTTCGTGGGCAGAGCTAAGACAATTAACCCTTTTTCTTTATTTAAATTAGAAAATGCATTATTAAAATATAAAAAATCAACGTCTGATGTGTTTTTATCGTATTTATCGGAGGAATCATCAATACTGACTGACCCTGTCTTACGTCACTTGGAGTACCCGGTTTTACCCCGAGTGCAGAGGTTATAAAAAACTAAATAGAGCTGCGCAATTATTGGAGCAAATACTTATTGTTTCATAAGGTATAAATCCTTAGTAAACGTATAATAAGCTGGTCTAAATATAGTTTTATAACTGTAATGATTTTTAAGTAAGGATAGTTTAAATAAGGAATCTGATGACCTGAGTTTTAAATAAGGAACCTGATGACAGATGTGGTCTAACTTCTGATACATAACTACAAATGCAGTTAATAGAACCATATCCTAAACGATAATCTAAAGTTTAACCCGGAAGGACGCGTATCTGGCCTGCGAGGCCCGGAGCCTGCAAAATTTATAATAGAAAATAATTCCCTTAACGAAAAAGTGCCAAATTCACAGTAGCTGCATTCAAGGTCATATACTTACTGACCACAAATAGTTCAAGAATTTCCCCTTATTTGATATCTCAGAAAACAGACGGTCAGACCTCTGAAACTCGCGCTCGCATATCTGTGTAGGATTGTTAAAGAGAACAAATAGATCGCAGCAATTTATCGTTATTCGAACTAAAAGTATGAAATGGAAAGATTGACATAGCTTTTAGCTGAAATGTCAACTAATTAAGAATCTATTAATGAAGAAAATAAAGAAATTTTTGATTTTGAACAAGCTAGAGATCATAAGTAGAATTCTGAAAAGTAATTAGACAATGAATCGGATATTTGCGAATCCAACGATTATTTAGAAGAAGCTTGAAGTTAAAAAAGGGTGTAGTAAACGGTAAGATAGCTGGAATTAACAAATGATGTAAAAAAGAACCTCGCTTAAATATGAGAACTTTTACACGCAACATCGTCATAAAACTACTGGAACATTTTGGGTGAAGCAAAAGTTTTATCATGGGTAAAAAGTTCTTGGCAATGCTTATAGATGAAATAGAAATGCATTAATACTAATATCCGGATGTGTTCAGGTAATTTTGGACGGGAAAGCTAACCTTTTCATAAATACTTCGGAAGTACAAGCATTCATCGATTCTTTTTCATTTTAATGCGCTCCCCAGAAGAGATTTACCTGAGAATTATCTTATTAATATTTCATATTCTGTACACTAGTGCAACAAATGTTTTCTATTATAGTAAATGTAATTTTCAGAGCGTTTTGTTGAAAAAACAGAACCCAGGGCCTACGAAGCCCGACGCGAGTCCTCGGGTAAGTATAAGGAACGAGCGTCCTCGCGGGTTAATCTATCCAGCTGGTTGCTTTTTTTTTAGTTATCGTGTTCACTTGTTTACAAATGGACAGAGAAATATTTCCAATTGACGGATTTCGTACAAAATTTGATAGAGTTCTACAGTTTAGGTATAAAGGCCACAGACCGAATTTCATCGCTACGTTATCGAGATACAGTAGGCGGTCTTCTTTCTTGCAAGACTTCACTGATAAGAACATATTGAAAATGCAAGATTATTTCGAAATGTCCTGTCGCGGATTCCAGATGTTGGAGCAAACCAAGATTTCACCGAAATCTCTGCTAAATTTAATCGTTCCACCTTCTGAGAAAGTTCAAGATATTAATGCACAAGAGTTAAAATATATATAAACATACAGCATACATATATACATTAAATAAATACAAACAAACAGCACATCCAAAATGTCTTAAAAATAATGCTAATCTAGGATCAGATGCTTAGAAACAGGGAAGCCACTGTTAGGGAGCACTCTGGGGACAAAACACCAGTGTGTTCATGTCACTTTTTAAAGCCAAATACAGGGTGGTTATAAAAAAAAATTGCCGATATATGACCCCTAGAGAGCATACCGTTCGAGGGAACGGAATAAAATTTTAAATGTAGGTATTATACGGTATGCGCTCAAGAATGATGTGCAAAACAATAGGCCCGCTCAGACAGTTACGGTTACAGTGAAAAAAAATCGAAATTTTCAAATAGCAACACCCATTTTTTTTCACGGAAACGTTATCCTCACATTGAAAAACTTAAAATGGAGTTAGAACGGTATTTTTAGCGCGAAAAATGGCAGTGCTAGGTAGAGACAAAAAGTGGGAAAAGTAGAGCTTTACTACTGCTTCTCTGTCTTTTATTGGTCTTTTTCGCTTTTTTTTTTATCTCTACCTAGTGCCGCCATTTTTCGCGCTAAAAATACCGTTCTAACAACATTTTAAGTTTTTCATGTGAGGATAACGTTTCCGTGAGAAAAAAAAGTGGGTGTTGAAATTTGAAAATTTCGAACTTTTTTCACTCTAACCGTAACTGTGAGAGCTGGACTTCTGTTTTGCACATCATTCTTGAGCGCATAACGTATAATACATGCATTCAAAATTTTATTCCGTTCTCACGAACGGTATGCTCTCTAGGAGGTCATATATCGGCAAAGTTTTTTTATAACCACCCTGTATAATGAAGGGGTGAAAAATAATGGCATTCACCGGGCGCCATTAATCCTTGCTAAGCAACTAATGACTATTGGGAGAGAAAAAATGCCTTATTTTGGCCTTAGGCAGAAACCTGACAAAGATAGAGGGAGAAAAGCAGATCACACAACATTGCTGGTATGTACTCATATGTTTTAATCAAAAAAAGAAAATCGATACAATGTGCAGAATTAAATAAAGTTCATACACGCTTAATTTTTAAAACTTTCTTTAAAAAATTATTAAGAGTAAAGTTGTTTTTTTTTAGTTTTCAGGCATTCGTTGGATAAACCTTTCATATGAATAATGCTGATCAAAGGATTCAAAGTGTGTTCATTGGACTGATCTTCTTACATTGCCAATGGCTTACAGAATTTCTTGAGCTCATGGTGGTTCCTTTTCTGGCCCTTCTTCATCGTCATCATCTTCATATTCTGAGATGTCATCTCATTAAAAATGACCACTACACGCGAATTGTTGATCACTAGAACAGGCGGATCTTCTATGTGTTTAGATATAGAAGATCCGTTCCACGCTATTTTGATCTGTACGACCGATAGATCGTTACATCCGTGATCACTACAAGCGGCGACAACTGTATAATATTCTCAAACGCAATTCCACAAATGTTTTTTTCTGATTCATGTTGATCTAAAATATGAAGATTCATCAAAATCGTGTGGTCGAATTTTTGGAAGATTGCAATGCTTCCATTTTCTATGCTTATAATGTTTCCTCGTACACACGAAAGTGAAAAGCGTTTGGTAGCATACTTAGCACAACAGTTTTACTAGATAATATTTTGCTAAACAAGTAGGTAAGTGTTGTAAGTTACTTCCTGTTTGATTATGGTTACTTTGTGCCCAATAGAAAATATTTTTTAAAATAATCTTATCATTACACGAACAAGTAGTGTAATAAATACAATTTAACCAACAAGCAAAGTGTTTGTCTTTATACCTGCATAAATGTTTCAGAATGCAAAATTTACAAATTGGAAAATTTGCTGTTAATGGATTCTTGCAGGAAACTTGAACAAGTGGGGCGATAAAATTAACCTTCTTCCAATTTAGATCACCTTCATTTCCTACAGGAATAAGTGAACAAACAACTTAATCGGAATCAGGAGGCAACGATTGAAAAATGGGCAATAAATCTCCAACGGAAATCTCCATTTTGGAGGAAAGAAAATGGCAGGGCCTGACTTCCCATCCGACACGCCATTTGCTCATCATGGGCAGGAACCGTCACACACGCAGGAAATATTTAATGTCGGATAATTTTGGTCAGGCAGTAGGTATATTTCTGGAATAAAGTGCATCATCCTCAAACCATGAAGGGGAAATGAATCTACAAAGATGGCTATCGCTTCGCATTATATTTATCTGAAGGTCCCGTAGTTTTAAATTTGTGTATCTCTTTCAATATTTTATGTGAATTCATGATCCAGTCGAAGAAGTGTAGGAAATGTTAGAAAAGAATGTTTGAAATTTATACTCAGTTTCTTCAGCATTTTTGACATGCAAATATCATTAAACCCTTTTAATATAGAAAATCTAAGAAACAAAGAAGAATTGAGTTGGATTATGCGCATGTGCTTTGCGTTTTTATGTTTTGTGTTAAGCTGCCCTTCCCCTGGGATAATCACTGGACGCAACAGGAAGTCATGTGCCCATGGCAGTACTCGTCAACAATCGACAAACTGACGCCAAGAAATGCACTTGCGCGAAAATGGAAAAGAAGGACCCACCCTCCGTCCAAAAGTCTGCGCATGCGTGTATCTTTGTCACCAGATTGTCAATTATGACGAGATTTTATGAGAATCTCGCGGCCTCCTACTGCGACTATAGATTTTCCCAGTGTAAACGGGGATCTCTGACTTAAAAGGTTGTATTTAGCATGCTCCAAGATAACTCATCTCTAGACGTCCCCTCCTCACCAAAGAAAGATTGGTGGAGAATTAACATTAGTTCAAATTTTCCTATGCGAGTTTATAGAGTTACGATGCAGACTTGAGGCGTTAAAAATTCAGACGTATTCTATAATTCCCTACGAATTAATGTTCCTTCTTTATTCGGTTGCTATGGTAACTGAAATGATCAAAACTTTATTATTTATGATGAGTATATGTGAAGTAAAATCATTCAAGATATTTTCTAATAGCTTATACTAGATATAGGATAGATATTACTAGTGTTAAAAATTCTCCTAAGTAGAAAAGAACAGATGTCTGTAAAGAGGAGAGAGAAGATAGAAAGCAGATTGTATCAGTGAATTTATTTTATTAGTGAATATGTGCCCTAATTTATTTATTTACAACATCGCATTTGCATATTTATTTTTGAATTTAGGGAGATAAAATGATTATGAAGATGTATATAGAAGTCAGTCAACAATAGTTATATTTCTTTCCGTAAATAAAAAAATGGATAATTAGAAAATAAAGTAGAAGAGAATAAAAATATTTTCTATAGATAAAAAAATTAAGACATACAATGGAACCTCTGGAATCCGAAATTTCGGATAATCTTTTTAAAAACATAAAATTTTCGGAACATCTTTTTTTTTTAATTTTTAAAAAAATTTTAATTTAAAAATAAAGGAAAATAACAATTAGGAATCAGAAACAAAGCTAATATATATTCCTAACTTAAAAAGAAACATTTGAATTTGTATTTAAGAATGAATACAGCGTCTTAATTAGTTGAAACAAAATGAGTTATCTTCTTTCGGGGTAAGGAACTAAACCTGGTCGACAAACTTTCCGGATAATCGAATTTCTCGGAATCCGAACAGAGGTCAGCCCCAATTAGTTCGGATTTCCGAGGTTCTACTGTATTTCAGAAATATTATGAAACCTAAACACGCGTATGTAAAGAATAAAGTCTTTTTTTCCTCCACAATCACTAAAATGGCGTAGACCAGTGTTTCTCAACATAAGGATGCAGTGGCTTCGAACAAGCTAATAAAAGAAACTGAAATAACAAAGGATACATTCTATAAATACCAAAATAAAATACAAGCTTGAAGTTGTTAATCGTGTCTATATAATAAATCGTTTCTTATCTAAACGCAATAATTCAATACTTTATTTCTGATATATTCATACTCACTATTTTAAAACATTTCGGTTCAAAGATAGATTCTCCATGTAATAAGTAGTTGTTTTCTTATTTATCCCAAAAATAATAACTCGTTCCATTCACAAAAAATTGCTGCCCGAGATTTTAAGCTATAAATCTCATTTCAATTGACGGTTCTTTTCTTCACATATTTTATATAATTTTAAATATATAAGTAATACAAAATTTATTGTGATATCATTTATCTAAAATTGGAAAGAAGAAACTCTGCATTAATAATTTCAAGAGGGCTCAACTGAAAATGACATAAAAAGTTGAATCCAAAATGATAAAAAGTTCAGATGTGCCGGCATAACACGTTATTTTGTTAAATTGTAAATATAGGGAATATTTGGACCACCTTGACAATTTTTTTTAATGCACAGTGATTGAGAAGTAATTTTAATGAGAAACAAGTAGTAGAATTTAGAACAAGTAGTAGTAATAGAGTAATTTTATCTTCAGAACAGTGTAATTAACTTTTTATGGAATACGCTTTAAATTAGGAAAAAAAGCAGCTAAAAAATGTGTCATCGGTCCAATCAAGGAAATCGGAGAGATGCCTGAAATGAACCGCTGGTTGCCCGGATTGATCCACCAATTTCTTTAACCCCAAATAAAGCAAGAAAAATTTTATTCTCAGATTCACCCCAGCACAGAATGAATGAACCCAAGTATGACATTTCATGCACTCTATCACTTCTTCTTCCTTTGTTTCTTCACAAATGATACAAATGATGCGTATCCTAAGTTTTTATAGTTTTTGATCCAACATTGAATGGCTTTAATGATCTTTTATTGCTTTTTTTCTTTCACTTGTTCCAATCCCAATTTATGTGGACTACTAGTGATGATAAATTGCTTTCTGAGCTATACCTGTAGATTAAGATAATAATACTATTGATTTTATTTATGGTCTTAAATGGTCCAATTTATGCAATACATAATGACGTTTAATGAGAAGAATGCCACTGCCCCTCCGAAATAGAATTGTTGTATTTTTTTTAAATCACGTGACTACCATAGAGCTTGATGCATGTGGAAGACTAGAAATAAGAGTTTCCACATTAAAGTGCGAAAAATTTCATATAAAAAATTATTTTTTAATATTTCATTTATTAAGAATCCTTTGTTTTGTTCTGCTGTGCTTTCATATTATTTATTTTCTTATTGTTTGTATAATTAAAATGAAAAGAAATTAAGTTATAGCAGTGAAGAAGTAATCAACCGCAACAATAATAACAAACAGTAATGATGGAATTAACTCAGAGGGAATTATCTCTATAGAGGCAACAAGATCACGAATCCTGATTTTGCTTGCTTATCACTATAAATTACATTTATCACGAGATAACATATTTCATGTCAGTTGGGAACATCTTCATAATCAGTAAATTCATCAATTTGTTGTTGAAATACTTAACATTTAAGTACTTATCTATTACAATCAATGCTAGATGAACCTCAAAATTTAAATGTAGCCAAACCAAGAAAACAACAAAATTTATAAAGCGTATTTTTATATGTATCGAGGCTAATTTAAAATTCGAAAGGGTAAGTAAGCATATACTCTTAATTCACAGGTCATGCTATTTATTTAAAAAGAAATGTTTAAGGTACTGTATAGAAAATTCATCACTTCAAAATAACTCTTCAAAACAGTAATTACATATACCAAAATTAAATTGATTTTAAAATTACTTTTTTAATTTTTCCTTTGTTAATAATGTCAATTGTATCAAAAACTATGTTCCTGTAGCAGATTTTCAAGATAAAATCAACCTTGCTACTACTAAAACGAAAAAGTATTCAGATTTTTTAAATTTAGAAGGAATATATAAAAGTTATGATCGTCGGGAATGAAAGTTTTGAATTAATCTGTTCCGCATTTGCTTTGCATGACTTGTTAAAAATGAATAAATCAGTAAAGTGTTATTAGAAGAATCTTTTAAGTCAGCAAAACATTTTATTTATTTAAAATATGGTAATTTTTTATAAACCCCAAGCATAGTTTATTTTTTAAAACTTTCCAGCGGTGAGTATAATGTGCCATGAAGGTATTAAAATCAATTCACACTTGGATGAAACTAATTTTTTTTTATCGAAAGCCAGCTTATTTCTATAACTTATTAAAATTGAAAAACTTAAGCCATGATTATAATTTTTAAGATTCTGTAAAAATTATAAGTATATGACAAATTTTATTGTATTTGCAAATGAGAAACTAATTGTAATAAATAAATAAATAAATAATCAAATAATTTTACATAATAAATCATTGGAAAAAATTTATATGAAAAAACAATCAAATAGCTTAACGTAATAAATTGATAAACTCCTGTCGTATTTCGAAAGGCTGTATCTTTCAAGTGTTATATTTTTTAATTCAATTGTTTTAACTCAGCTCTTGAATGAATAAATGAAATGGTGTCAAATGTATGTATGAATTAAATCACTAATATTAAGTTCAGTTCTTTATATTAGTTATTTATTTTAGCGTTACGTTTCGAAGCAAAACGAGGGAAATTTTGGGATGGACCTCGTAATTTGGAACCGCATTCAGATGATGAGGACAATGCCTGAGTTAATTAATACCTTTTCTCTCCAAGCTTCCGCGCCGCTCCAACGGGAGGGCGTTTGACCGGGCAACAGGCCCATATACACGGCGGATCTTCAGTGGAATCGGGTTTGGAATCCTTGGGCCCCGAAGTCGAGAACTTACCTCTAGGCTACAGTAGCCCCAGTTTTATTAGGATAGCTGACTAGGTTGAAAAAGAGACTTTCCAAGAAAAATTCATAAGCTTTTTTATGATCAAAAACTAAAGCCGCAACTTATAAGATTCTAAAACAGTCTTTTTTTTTACTCTTATTCCTCGAAATTTATTTGAACTAATGTATTATTATATTTTTGAAATGCGTTTTCTGAAAAACGAAAATTTCACTAAAATTGGTGCCCGAAACATGTGATATCTCCAAAATAATTCATTTAATATCTTTTAAATTTGGTACATATGTGACAAAAACCTTTGACGGTGTATTAGACAGAACGCCGCCCTGACAGCAGATTTTATGATAGCTTTATTTACACATGTTTTACAGTCACTTTTAGTTCCAAACATGGGATAATTTTGGCGAAAAATCTATGACGCCAACTTTGAATGTCCATATTATATTTAAATTTAATCGTTCATAAAATATTTATTTGTTAAAATGAATTTTATCTTGCTGTCTATTACATTCTAGATGGTTTGAGAAGTACGCTTGCGAAATTAAAATTAAAGATCTCCCATATTTTTTAATTATGCTGTTTTTCTTAACATTGAAATTTTTATTAAAATTCTTGAAAAAAAATTACTATTTTCCAAAACTACTGATTATATGTGCACTTTTATTTATAATTGTGACTATTTAAGCCTATAATTGTTATTTAGCTCTGTAAGTCTTTTTTTCATGCTTTTTAAAAAAATTTTCTCCGAACCTAGTCGGGTACCTTAAGCGAAGTCCTTTATTTAAAACACTTGCTTACGTTTTTGATAAACATCTCTATACTACTAAATAACAGCAATAAAAATCAAAAGTGAATTTCTCTCAACTTGCACGTAGTGCCCCCACACATAAGGAATCCTTATTATAACCTGTGGTCAAAATTGGTTGAGACCATGTATTAAACAACTAAACGTTCTTGATTGAACTCAATAAAAATCCACTAAACATATAAAATTGGCTTTTCCACTGACTGTTCCTTTTATTTTAATTTGCAATTTTGATGTTTCTAGGCGATAATTTCAGTGTTATCTGAAGAAAAATGTTTTTAAAATATCTTAAATTTCAGCAAATTATCTATTCAATAATATTAATTTATCAATAATTCAACTGATAATATATTAATAACTCAATAATTTAATTTGATTGTTCTTTTTTCTCTGTACCTTCCTAAATTAAGAAATAGTTCTAATCAAAGAAATTTTAACTCGTAAATAAATAAACGTACAATAAACCCTTTATTTAAAGGAAACATTCGGGTAACAGGGTAAGATCGGAACGTTAGATCGCGAATTATATGTTATGAGCCTGATTTAAGGTACAATATTAAGGTGCTACAGAATGTAAATGTTAAATGTTTTTAATGCACGTGTCATATTAGTAACAAAAAACTTACAGCTGCGTATTAAATGGATGAAAAGGTGTCAGTTTTCAATTGCTTTTCCGATGAATGTTGTTCTGAATAATGAAA